>JAOUZG010016644.1:2316343-2334015 GCA_026289955.1 Argiope argentata | reverse complement strand
ACTTTAATATCATTAATAAAATTCTTTGAGTTGTAATTTACGAATACTTTATCGGTTTTTGCGTAATATTTTCGATTCTAAAGTTATGAGATTCGGTAACCCCGACAATAATTAATGAACACCCTGTATTTAATCTTTAAAGGCGTTTGAAAATATCTTAGAATTTTAAAGCTAAGAAAAACGTTTTCTTTTTACCTTAAATCCTTGAATTATAAATATTTTATTAATAACGTTTGATTATAATTAATAATTAATTGATTCTACCAAATAATAATATAATTTTAGTATAATATATGCATTTATAATTTAATTTTAAAAAGTATATTATTATTATTGTTTAATACAAATGATTAATATGATTAAGTAAAATGATTTTATAAAATTAATATGATTAATTAAGTTTGAATTATTATAATGTGATTTTATAAAAGCTGAACTATATTTGTTGAAAAGAGATTCTTTTAGAGGGTGGTTCCTTGCAAATTTAATTATGAAGGCATAGCATTTTTTTTTTTTTTTGTGAAGGAATTGATACGGCGTCAAAATGCTAAAATGAAATTATCTGAATTTTCTGGGATGTATTTTAAGTTAAGCCTTTTATGCGGCAAGACCCACTCCATAGTAAACCATATTCATAAATACCAAGACCTCTTCAAAACCTCACAATAGTTCAGACCAGCATGCCACTTTTCAAAACCCAACGAAATTATAACTTCAAAATTCCCTCAAACGTGCAAACATTGCGAAAGAAATCAAAATTTCAGAACCCAGACTGACGCTACAAATTTCTGATTCTACAGTGATTGTTAATATGCTTATACATGCCATACAGATGTTTACGATGTAATTTGTAATCTTTTTCCTTTTCAGTTAATAATTTGATTTTCCTGATAGTTTAACCAATGGTCACCAATTGTTTCAGTATTCCTGTCCCCTCCATACAGTTGTAGTATCTCTTAAAGGACAGAACGGAGATGTAGAATGATTTTGAGTGTCCCCCCTAATAAATTTGAACATA
The DNA here is from genome assembly GCA_026289955.1 of Argiope argentata. Taxonomy (NCBI): domain Eukaryota; kingdom Metazoa; phylum Arthropoda; class Arachnida; order Araneae; family Araneidae; genus Argiope; species Argiope argentata. Next base: position 2,332,997 of record JAOUZG010016644.1, on the reverse strand, counting down.
TTACACAAAAACTATTTTTATATCATCTTAAATTTGAGAAAAAAATGACTTTTAAGAGATATAAAGTACGTACCTATGCAAATCCTTTTAAATATTTTTTTTAATATTTTTGTGAGTAGATATTGTTTGAATTAGGATTGAAGGATCTGTAACATCTTAAGGAAATGGATATACGTTTAAAAATTAAACCACATAAAAATTATATATATATATATATATATATAATATAATATTAATAAAACAAGTAAATTCTGGCGGAAACACAGAGCCTAGCCTACTATCTAATATGGCATCTCTAACTAAACTACATTTCAAATGATAAAGTCTCTAGATTGTAAAAGGTGTTCATTAATTATTTTCCATACCCCTTAACTTTCGAATAAAAAATGTAACGCAAAAACCAAAATTCGTAAATTACAACTCAAAGAATTTTATTAATGATATTAAAAAGAGTAATGAATTTGCACATGGCTGCCTTTCGTGGCTCGTAATACATCGAGACGAAATTCGATTTCCCTGCAAATGTTCTCCAGCATTTGCGGGGTAACGTTTTGGATCGCAGTAACAATTCTGCGCTTCCGTTTCATCAGGGGAGGGCACAGGGGTCTTGCACAATTAGCACTTTGTAGGTATTCAGCTGAAGGTGGTTATGGAGAACGTTCCATATTGTCGTATGCGACATATGTAATTGCACAGCTGATTGTCCCGTTGATTTTATTGGACGGTGAGTAAATGTTTCTTAGATGCGATCAACATTTTCCTGCGAAGTGCTCGGTCTTCCCACTCCCTTTCTGTGTAGAACGCTACCAGTTTCCTTAAATTGTGTTAACCAACGTCTGATAGAATTATCTGAAAGAGGATCTTTTTTGTACGTGGTCCTGAAGTGGCGTTGAGTAATTATGACATTTAATTTCGAAAAACCACAATATACACATTGCTTTTTCTTGCGCGGTTGCCATTTTTATTTATGACGTCATGATTACCCAGGCTGCAAATGCGCTAAGATCGCACTGCACGTGAAATTCTTTGAGTTGTAATTTACGAATACGTAATCGGTTTTTGCGTAATATTTTTTATTCGAAAGTGATGAGGTACGGAAACCCCGACAATAATTAACGAACACCCTGTATAATCACTCGTTTCAGATATCGATCCATCAAATACAGATATTATAATATATACTATATAAAATAAAATATATATGCGACTGGTGCAAGATATCTGTAGTCGAAAGATAAGCGTTTTCAAATTATCATGCGTTGAAATTTGAAGAAAAATTTCCACCAAACAAGTCCTCACCATCTGATTTAAATTCAAAATGAGAAGGCCTGCTCCAAAAATAAGCCTTGCATAGTTTCAAGACAGGAACTTAATTTAAGGTGTTCAGGGACCTTTAAAATGATTTTTTGAAATTTTCACCTTAGCAAATTGAAATTTTACATGCATTAAGAGTAACACTATAGGAAATGGCAAACAAAATTTTAAAGCATTATATTAATTTATTTATGAATTAGGGGGTTAATATAATGTAATATTAGGGAAAAAACGTCTATGAAAAATATTCCCTGTGCTCCAAATTTGGTCGAAAGCACTCCCATTATTATTATTATTTATTCTAACCCTTGTGAAACAAAAGCTGGGATTAATCTTGAAGTTTGAGAACAAAATATCAAAATTAACTAATATAATCACTTAAATCCACTGATTTTTTAAAAAAAGTTTAAGTACTGTTAAGTGATTACATTGGTTAATTTTGATATTTCGTACTCAAACTTCAAGATTAATCCCAAGCTTTGTTTCAAAAGTGTTAGAATAAATAATAATAAAAATCGGAATGCTTTCGAACAAATTTGGAGTGCATGGGACATTTATCATTGACATTTTTTTCCCTAATATGATATTATATTAACCCCATAACTCAAAAATAAATTAATATAATACGTTAAAATTTTGTGTGTCATCTCCTGTAGTGCTACTCTTAATGCCTGTAAAATTTCAAATTGCTAAGGTGAAAATTACAAAAAGTCCTTTTAAAGGTCCCTGGTCGCCTTAAAAAAATTGAGATTAATTGTCTTTCTAGTTTTAATTTTTCAAATCTGACCTTGAAGATAAGACTAAAAGGGACTAATAAACCATATTTATATCTTTATAAATTCCCCCCAAAAGGCACGACTTATTTACCTACTGTCGAAATAAAACATACCAATATTTCTACAACCAGCTCACTCAAAATTCTCAAGAACAAATAAATACGGAGAAACTGATGCATTCAAATTATCATAGTTTAGTTTAGTTTAGTTATATTAACGTCCCTTTGTAAAGCAACAGTAGGGCTATTTTGGGACGAACATCGTAATTTTAAACCATGATTAGATGTCAAGGACGATAGCTGAGCTGACATTCCCTCTCAACTCCACACTACACCAATGGGACTTGACCCCCTTGACGTGCAACATACCCCCTTATACAACCATTCTTCTGTGGAATCGAGTCAGAAACCTAAAACCCTTTGGCTCATACGCTGAGACCTTATCACCATGCCATCGTGGTCCTTCAAAATATCATGGAAGGTGGTACAAAAAGAATTGTCAGTCCGGGTTCTGTATAAATGTCTGAAAAAGTGTATATTTGTAGAAGGTAATTGAATGAAATAAAACATCAAATAGAATTTAATGGAATTAATATCTTTTATAAATAAAATAAATTATAGAACTTACTGAGCATAGTTGTTTTATGTACGCTATTAAAAAAATTCCGAGTGCTTTTCTAAACATTTAATTCGGAATTTCTACGAATAATTATGAGCATTGCGGTGTGCTTGGCGAACTTAAGCTATAATCGAGTTCTTCCTCAAAAATAAACAAAGAAAAGAAGCTTAACCTTCCGAAAATAAAAACAATTTTCATCCAGAAAAAAAAGTAATGGCATTTTTAACGAAAACTTCATAGATGAAATTAAAACTTCACTTCAGGACATTAGCGAAAAAAGGAGCAGATGGCTTGTTACAATGGATGGTTAACTCAAAAGATACATCTTTTCAATCTCTTTCGAATTTTTCCCGTAATCAGTTTTTAATTCCCTGCCCTAGTTACTTTTTTTTACACCCTCCAGAGAGAATCGGGGCCATTTGAATATCCCAAACGGTCTCGGAGTGCAAAAGCCATCAAGGTCTGGTTTTTACCAAGATAGAAAAAGTGTTAAAAAGACTGGAGCAAAAAGAGATTTGGAACGAGAAAAGTTAAGCCTTTTTTTTTTTAACTTTCTTTTATTTCATTGCATTAAGTCAAATCAAAGTGGTGGAAAAGATGGAAAGATCAGCAGAAGGCCGATTCGAACTTTTTTTTATTCCTTTATTTTGCGGTGGTAATAAGATTTGACCGTTCCGCTAAAGTGCAAATTGCGAAGATTTCGAACAATCGAATTTTATTATTCACGGATGACATTCTCAATTTTTTATCATTTTTTTTATCTTATCCCCGACCCACTTTCCGAAAGAACTTTCTCTTAATTTTTAGCGAATATTTTTTATGCGTGCTTTTTTTCTTAGCAAAATAAATATAGATAATGGAAATTAAGAAAATTATTCATTTTCTTACAAAAATTACCTTCTTATGTTAATTAATAAATTCGAAGTATTCAGTGTGCCTCTTTGTTCCTGAAATTGCTCAGATGAGCGATTCTGGATATAAAAAAGATGAGTTATTTAATAGAATCATCTTAATGATTTTTTTCTCTTTAAGAATAATTTTATTTGATTAAAGAAAGGTACGTTTTTTTAATTATCTTTTATTCGAGATTGCATATTTATAGAAGAAAAGCAGTTAAGCAGATTAAATGAGTTTTATTAAATTGAATACTATCAGCATTTGATAATGAATCATAAGCTTCATTTTAAAAGAAAACGGTTGAAATAGGAAGCTTTTGCTGAAATGACTATTTTGAACAACTAATTTTCTAATGTGATGAACTAATATCTAGAATGGTGAAATAGAACGGAAGGTATCAATTTATTTAGTCAAAATTCATTGCATTGTTTTCAAAGTGATCTCCTCTGGTAAAAATACGATTCTGCTGAATTTCTTTTCAAAATTTCAAAATATAAAGTCGTTTTCGAAAAATCTCTTGATTTTCGTAAAAACCTTTTTATGAAATTAATTATTTAAAACTAAGATCCCGAGTAAGTAATTGCAATCGTGCAAAAAGGAAGTTTCACGGTGCCATATCAGGTGAACATGGAGCTTGAGGACCCGCACTTTTTTTTTCTTTTCTTAAAAACATCACAAATCATAATGGCACTTCCAAAAGAAGTATTGCCGTTTTACCAAAGATCCTGAGTTAATCTGCCCCATTTATTGTTTTCAATTTTTTCTATATAGAAATTACTTCGATAATGCTTCCGATAATGATTAAATAGTAATCATTAAAAGTCAGTTTTCTTTAATGACTTGATACTGTCCGATCAAATAAGAGGGTAGCGTTTAAAGACAAATTCTTTATTTACAGACTTATTAACATAAAAAGAACTCTTTCTCCTCTAAGTTAATATGATTGATAATATTTACATCTTAGTTAACAGTTATAGATGAATAGTTCCTGGATTAATTTCGGAGAAAACAACCTCACAAGAAAAGCTAACATTATGTAAGCGCATCAGGTTACTACCTTTGTAGCTCAAGGTATCTACCAATAATCATCGGGTACATCTTAAATCAAAAAGATTCACACGAAGCCTCTCTCATCCGTTCAGAACGCCGATCCTCCAAAGATCACGAAATTACGAAGTCTCTCTCGAACTCTCCAGAAGATCTCTCCTCCTTCGCTCCTTCAAAATCTTGCATTATATATTCTGCCAAAACTTCGTCTCTCATTTTCAGTAATCGGGCACTTTAGATCCCGTTTACCCAATAATTATTCAGAAACATGTAAATACTCATTAATGATCCACCCTGTAGCTGACCCTCCATAGTAAAAAAAGATTTACATCCGAAGGTTTTAACACTCTCCCTCTCTTAAGATAGATTTATTTATTTGGAATGACGGAAAACGCACGTGTGTTACATTATCTGGACTCGAACGTCCAATTGATCCCTTTAGGGGGAATCCCCCGTCCGGGGCAATTACAAAGGAAGTGGGTCATACAGTTCACCCCACAGTTTACCGGATGTCATAACGACAAACAAAAAACAATTGATAGTAAATTTAATTAAATATCTCAAACAACCCTGGCAAAACAAACCTCAAAGGTCATGAGTCAGGTGACTAGCAATCTACCAATGAAAAAACGAATATTTATTGCCTTCAAATTTCGGAGACACCAAAACCTCTGAACCAAAACAACATCATGTTCTCCCATGATAAGAAAAGCTGACGTTTTCAATATGTTTATAAAAGGCGTGATATCGTTTGATAAAAGTTAAAAGATCACATCTGTTGCAAATCTATTTTAAACGAAATATTCCACTTACTTTTTAATTGCAGTAGCATATCAATCAATATTCAATTTAGATTGTAGTTATTCATTTGATTAAATCTGAATCAACTAAATCAATTCTGAAATTCTAAGTCATCTTAAAAGATATGTTTATATAAAATTATTTAACCAATTATTTTTACCTCTTTTTGTAATTCACGTAGATTACATCGTTGCTTTTTTACAAGTTAAAGTTAAAAGGAATTTAAATACTTCATACGTGTATCTTTCTTTCTTGATTTCAAATTTCTAAGATTTTGTGCAATTATATGTACCGAATTATGGTAAAATATTTCAGTTTTACAAAGCTTAATTATCAATAATTCAGATAATTTTTATTAAAATTTTATCTCGAATAAAATGAACCATCTAATAATAAATTTGGGAAAGAAATTATTAGAAAATTTTATAATAATAGAAATAATTTATATAAATGTTTTCATAAAAAATGTTATTCAAATAATTTTTTAAAGCTTACTTATATTATTGTATTAAAATGTAGAAATTAAAAATATTTTCTATTACTTTTTATGTAGATTTTTATTTCCAATTGTACCGCCGCATTTATTGTAATTAACTATTAGGCTTCCACAATGATGATCATAATTCCTAAACAATCATTCACTTTTTAAGTCAATAAGATTTAGATTTTAAAAAATAAGAAAAAAATAAAGAAAAAAATTAATCAATTTTAATGAATTTTAAAAAATAAAGAATTAAATTAATGAATTTTAAAATATAAAGAATTAAATTAATGAATTAAAAAAATAAAGAATAAAATTAATGAATTTTAAAAATTGAAGAATAAAATTAATCAATAAGCTTTGGATTTTAAAGTAAATAAATCGTCTTTTTTGCAATTACTAGTTTGTCTGAAATCTTTATAATATTTTATCCCAGAAATATTTTAAAAATCAAAGATTTTAAGGAATCAAAAAGTATCCGAATACTTTTTATTACCCGCATTCTATGAACTTTAGAGTCAAACAAAATTTTAAATTCGTTTTTTGAATTATTAATATATTTTTAAGTACATATAAATCATGCTTGCTTAAGAGTAACTTTCAAATTTATTTATAAAGTCAAATATGTCAGTGCTAATTCTCAGTAAACTATTTTAAAGTATTAAACTTCTTTAAACCATTTTTCACATTGATAACAAGCGGAATATGAAACTTGATATGATTTGAATTAATGCAATCAGAGACAAAGGAAATAAAGATATGCAATAATATAAAAAAAATAAGTTAATTTGGAACCGTTAAATTTTTCCATACATAATTTTATCTTCGATCCTCTAACAGGCCATTTTAACCGTTCTTATACAGTTTTGAACTAAAAGAAAATTGAAATAAGAATCCCAAATTAAATGTTCTTTTGTTTACGTACATTTAGGAAAAGAATATAAATTAAGAAGATAAATTATTAATGAAAGCCCTTTTGTTCCATTTTCTAAATTATATATAAAAATTGGATGCACATTTGAAGTCTTTTTCTTTATTTTTGACGTATAAAACCGTTACTATAAAAATTGTATGATTCGATATTTCATTATTTGTTTTTTTAAAGTTCTTTAGATTGAAAATAAGCTATCAAATATCTTGGAAAAAAAATAATTGATACGAAATAAAATATATTTAATCAGAGTTATTTTTATATTAGGTATAAGAGTAAGCAGACGATTGTTAAATTTTTTTCTTCATATTTGTAACTTTATTTTCATGATAACATTTGTATCAAACGGAAGTTAGTATTGTTTCTAATATTTTTGAAAGAATTATAAGAATATTGATTTTATACTCCAAATAAATACATTTTATAAAATGAAATAAAAATTTAATCGCTATCCAATAGCGGTATTCTTTCTAGCAATAGTTTATAATTTTGCTTTATTCGTTCATAGTTTTATTTAACTCAATCGCTGCCAAGCCTAAATTTTATGAGGTTATTCCCATTGCCATTTCTGTTTTGAGTGCTATTGTTTATCTAAGTTTTATTATTTCAAAATAAATACACATATTTTGTCATAAATAATCATTTACATGTATAAAAAATCAATAGCAATAAGAATAACCTCATACAATTTAGGCTTGGCAGCGAATGGGTTTTAAAAAGTAGAATTTTTGTAAAAATTATTTATTTGTAGCTTTTTTTCAAGTTTTTACACTTGTATATTTATGTTTGTGGCCATAAAAAATTTGCGTTTGACAAGTTGTAAGTTGTAATATATTTAAAATATCACGAGTATATTCGTGCTAGCAATGGGTAACAGCCTGCCAACCACGAGTATATTCGTGCTGGTAATGGGTAGCAGCCTGCCAACCACGAGTATATTCGTCATTGGCAGCGAATGGGTTAATCATACATTTCCGTTATGTATTCGGTCATACTTAGTAGAATAAAATTCTTAAAAATTCCTTTATACATATTTAACATAGAAAGAAAAAATTAATATATCAATCAAAATTCCAAATACAGAACTAAATTCGCTATTTTTTTATATGGAAAATCGTGATATTTACATATGTCATCAAGGATTGTCTTAATTCCTCCACCTTATATTTTAAAAGAATACAAAATACACTATTTAAAAGTACATTCTTTATGAGTACGTTCTTATGAAACTATGACAATATTCCCTAATCAAAACTACTGAATCGTATGAATGCTTGAACGTTCAAGTTTTCTAAATCGATTTTCAATGATTATCCTCCCCCAAAACTCCTCATTTCAGAGAAAAATACGATAATAAAACAGAAAAAAATCAAACCTACGATCGCAAATTTCAAATTATCATGTGAGAATGTTATTTTTAAGTCATTTTTGTTTCAATTAATTTAAATCATCAACCAATTTAAACCGGTTTGAAACAATCACGATACTTCTCTATCGGTCTCTATCCCCCCCTCTCTCTATATATATAGGTATATACATATATAATGATAATTTTTTTTAACTTTCATTTTCAGTTTTTCTTGCTGGCAAACAAAATTTTGGAGCTAGAACGATTTTGAAATGAAATAACAGCTAAAGTGTCATAGTTCTACGTCACCCTTTTAAAAATACATCTGCTGTCAAAGAAGCATACTTTTAATAACCAAGCAATACTGGTAGAAGCATGTCAACCTTTTAAAAATGCATCCGATTTCAGTGACACTTACGTAATAATAATACAACACTGGTAGAAGCAGGTAAAAAAATTCAGTGACACTTACGTAATAATAATACAACACTGGTAGAAGCAGGTAAAAAAATTCTTCAACCAATAAATTCCGGTGGTCCATAATCTGTATTTTTTGTTTGTACATTTTGGAGACTTCTTAACTATCTAACTGAAACAACATCATGTTCTCACACGATAATAAATGAATGAATGAACAAACATTTGGTCCATAATTGATACTTAAGGATCATACACGTTATAACTTAATTTATACCTAAGCACATGTAATAATAATAAAGCAATACTGGCAAAATACAGGTGAATCTTTTAAAAACCCATCTGCTATGAAGCATACATAATAAAGCAAACTACAAAGAAGCCTTATTATTATTATTATTAATAGTGCAATACTGGTAAAAGCAGGTAAAAATATATGCGATTGCCTACGTGATTTCGAGCTTCAAATATTCGTGTCCTTCAATAATTCAAAACCTCCTAGATATGTCTATGCCGTCTTCATCGTCCATATAAATGAGATCGATGTTGACCAGTATATCTTATCAAAACAAAAGTATTATTTTAAATTGTGACCAAATAAGAATGATAAACACTTTGATTATTTATCATTACTTGGAAAATGACGAAAATAATTGGGATGAGATTGGAGAAATAATTGGGATGAAAAAGACGAAAATTGGCACAATCAATATTTTTTTTTTAAGTTGGGGAGGCCTATTTTCTTTATTTTGAAATATATTTCGGAAATGGAGAGCAACGTGGTGAACTCAGGAGTCATAAAATTTCATACTGTATAAAAATTGGTAAAAATCAGTACATTAGATATTTATTTAGTGATTGTGAGAATACCCGATTCACAAGAATTTTACCCACAAAGAAAAAGTAAAGTAATATTGCTGAGAATTTTCAAAAATGAAGGGTATTTGAGAGTAGGGGCGCTTCGATGCCTTATCAAAGTATCACTATTTTTCATAAGAAATAAAGAATGTAGTAATAAGCTTCAGTGATTATGCATGGAAGTATTTTTATAGTTTTGATAAGTATTTTAAATATATAGATAATCTATTAACAGCTAGTCGCCAAAGGCGCCTAGTAGCCAATAAATTTACACACGATTAAATGGGTTTAAGACTGATTTCAAATGTCAATGGAATGAGCTGTTACGTAATTAAAAATATATTGTATGGCAATTAATTTGGTATCTTTAAAAATGTACCGTCTCAATTTTAAAATGACGTAAAAGTGATTTTTATGTGAAACGATTTTGGTAGTGATTATGAAAAAAATAATTTAAAAGTAATTTGTGTTTAATTGTGTGGTATTTAGTAAGAAAAATGTCACAACTCCACCTAATTTTTAATTAATTAAAATTTCGAAAAACTTCTTAGAATTACAAAATTTCTTCTAAAATATATAAGTTGTGCTATTTTTAACTGTAAGTCTAACGTTCTGTTTCATTCAGCCAAGAGATACACATAAAAACACACACATATGTATTTTTTATTATTTGTTGAGATGTATATGATGTTCATTAAATTCAGATGTGTAGATGAAGATCGTGAAACTTAGTAAGATGAAGATGGTGTAACGTGTAAATAATAAAAAAAAATTATTTCCAAAACTGCGTAGACTTTTATTAAAGGCATGATCTTCTTGTAGCAGAATCTTTGTTTCGTAGTAGGAAAACGGGTTTAGTTATTGATATGATACCCATAAATTCATGGAGCAAGCCTAGTTTATGGATCTGTCTAAATATGGTGAGGTTCAATAAAGAAGTAGACGTCTCGTAATAAAAAGGATTTCTAATTTCGTCACTTTTGTCCGGATAGAAAAAATCCTCTCTACCAGACAACAGGCGTATATATACCTTTCGTCTGATTTAGGATATTTAATTACCAGCAATCCTTACAAAAGTGTAATTAAATATTGCAGGATATTTCTTCTGCAAGTATTGCATACAAAATAAAGGTAACAAAAATACAAGATAAGGATGTCTAAAAGAACATTGTGACGATCTTATTGACAAGTGCTTAAAATCTAGAAAAAAAAACCCGTTCAATTTTTTAATTATTACTGATTTTAAGCCATAGAATAATCTATATTAATAAAAATGCAACTCGAAATGCGTTGCTAAACGCAAAACTGGAGAACGGCTGGGCCGATTCGGCTATTTTTTTAAAAATATTTTCTTTAAGGCACGAGGATGGTTCTTATGGAGATAAAAAATTAAAAAACTGCTTGGAAAATAGTTAAAACGACACTTTTCTTACTTTCCCGCCAAAAATCTTCATTTCCTTCCCCACCAACTGAGTTAGATAGCAGGAAGTAATAAATAATGATTTGTTTAGAAAGAAATACGCGAAGTCAGTTGGTTTTCATTCATAGATAGCGGGATGTTTAAAAAAGAAAGAAAATAGTTGCTTTTATTATTAGTTGGTATGAATATTTAAACTATGCCTGCTCAAAATAAAGTCTGGGCAGGGAAGAAAAAAGTAATAACAAAGGGAAAAAAGGCTTTATAGAAAGAAAAGTTGTGAAAATAAAGGATAGAAAAGAAAAGAAGGGTGTGTGTGTCACCATTATTTCGTCTGTGCGAGGCATTTCCCAAGCTGTTTTTAAGCTTTTGCATCTCTTGAAAACCAATTGTGTCTTTATTTGTTTAGTGTGTTTACAATTATGAAAATTTGAATCTCATTATTCTATAAAAACAGAATTTTAGACCTTTCCCTCCACCATTTAAGTAAATTATCAATTCCGGGACAATCACTGCTCGGATAGAAAGAGAAAGATGAGTAGTACAGTGAACAGATCATCTGAAGAAAATAATAATAAATAATACTATAAATGAATTATCTGATTATCAAAATTTGTTTGGTTTAAAAATATTTTGGTGAAAAACCTGTTATGAGACACAGCTACATAAAATATTAGCGAGCATTAAAACTGGCGAACCGACTGGTCGCCAAAGGTGGCTAGTAATAAATAAATTTTGCTATGAATTTAAAACTAATAAGTTATTTTAGATGTATCATGGCCAAACCCTGACATAAATTTTCCATCTCGGGTACACATCATGTAGCACAATATTCTACGAGACTCTAATGTGAGATATCATATTATATCATTTAATATTTAAAAGTGCTATACCCAGGTAGCACATCCTGTACCATAATATTGCACAATATTGTGCGATATTATATGATATTAAAGAATATTCCACATTATTAGACAATATTGCGAATATTGATCAATATTGTACAACATCTGTGTTTTACTAGGGAAGCATACTGTCAATAATATTTGATATCGTACAATATTGTACAATATCTACTAGGGAAACATATTGTCAATAATATTTGATATCGTACAATATTGTACAATATCTGTGTACTACTAGGGAAGCATATTGTCAATAATATTTGATATCGTACAATATTGTACATCTGTGTACTACTAGGGAAGCATACTGTCAACAATATTTGATATTGTACAATATTTGTGTACTACTAGGGAAGCATACTGTCAATAATATTTGATGTCGTACAATATTGTACAGTATATGTGGGCTACTAGGGATTAAAGGGTGATATAATGAAAAATAAATCCTCACTGTCCATTCCATTTTCTCTTCTAATTACGAATATAACTGTGTAATAATGAGAAAGGAAGAAAATCAAATGATAATAATTTTCCAATGAGGCATCCATACTAATATTAAAAGGCAATTATAACTAGGAATTGCCCTAGAGAGTTTCAAGTTATTTCATTCTTTCCATATGAAATTTGTTCTTTAGAGTGAAATAACGATTTATTTCATTCATGTGAATTATCATCTTATTTCTCAATAGTAAAAATGTCATGGTGTAAACAATAACTTCAAACTCGACTATTTCATTCTTTTTGATCTGGAAGGTATATTCGTAAATTGATAGATACTTTAACCATCGTTACAAGTTCACCACCTCTGTCTAAATCAAAAGAGTATTTATTTAATTATCATGTTCTCAATATAACATGGGAAGAAGTGTATAATCGGCGTATGATGAAAAAAATTGGAATAAAACTGATAACTGCGACAGAATAAACAACAATGTGTTTCTTCAGTAGAGAGGGGGGGGACACCAACCAAAAATGGTTTTTTTGACTAAGAAATTGCTAAAAAATTAGCTCCCTTGAATATCAAAATAAACAAAAAATAAAGGAAAATAGAATGTATAAGATCATTATAAAGTCCATATAAGCCAAATAACAATTACAGTTGTGAGAAAAGTATAGTGAAATCAGATGAAGTGCTCTCCTTAAAAAATTTTCTCACATTCATTAATAAACTTGTTATGCCAGATAACTTCTTGAATAGTACTGGCGTGCCATAATGAAATATCTCTTGACGTGAATGCAACATTTTTACTTCCTCTATCATCTGATCCTTGGCGATTAATAACTGGGGAGCAGTCAATAGTATCTGAAAATCAAATTCGTATTTCAGGCATGTTCTTTTTTACTAATTGAATTAAAAACACCAAATCCCATACCAAATTTTATAATAGCCTTTACATATTTCTAAATGTATAGACCGACAGACGGTCAAATAGTAGTTCAATATAGCCTATGTCTAGATTATAGATATTAAATCTGTGTATCACCTTTGTATCTGTGTACTGTAAATTTTTCTGTCTAGTGCTCTTCATTTTTTAACTACCATGTTAACTTATACCACGACAGACAGACTTCTGAACAGATTTTTATCAATATAAAAATCTATAGATTTGTTGTAAATAGTTTATACCAAATTTCAACTATTTAGCTGCAAGTGTTTTTGAGTTATCATTTGTCACAGAGAAAGAGAGACTGATATTTTCCAAAAGTATGTTTTTCGAACTCGGGGCGTTATGAAACGTGGGGATTCATCTCGTTTTCAAAAATTTCCAAATTCGAATTTCCATTTATTACATATAGGAAAAAGGAAAAAAAAAGATAACAAATTTAAAAGATGAGAGGTAAAAAGCTCTATATTATTTCATCCCTATTGATTTGTCAAGCTTCACTTTTTTTTTCTATTTTTGTCTTTTAAACAGTTAAAAGAATAGGAAAGAGATTAATAATTAGCATATATATAAAAAATTGTATTAATTTTCAATTAAAATTAATAATTAAAAAAATTTAAGAATTTTTATTAACTTATATAAAGTATTCATTAAGTAAAAATATATAAATTGTATAGCAATTAAAAAAATTTATATTTCAGAACTTAAAGAAGATTTTTTGAAGATCTGGCCACTTCAATAATGAAAAGAGCATCTACTAGGGATCGTTATGCAATCTTCAAATGGTAAGTGACTTTAATATGCTAACAACCTCTTTTCAACAGTTAAGATAACAGCAAATTAGATTATAATTTTACTAAGAAATTGTGAAAATTTCTTACTTAAGCTTATTTAAAATGTATAAAATTTAGCATGCATGTAGTCTTTTACAAAAAATAAACAAGTTAAAAGTTCTTCCAGAAAATATTTTTTTAGTTATGGAGCCATTTTTCTTCGGGTTATGCGCCTGCGATTACCAGAGAGGTAAAAAATGAAATTTTTCATAAAAACAGACACGTTATAAAACACCTTCTGAAGCATTCACAAAGAACTTCCATATATTTGCCCCTTTTCTGCATAATATTGTCGTACTTTTATCACTAGAATAAAACTGGGATTTTTTTTTCGCCGTCAGAATTGAAAGTTTTATGCTGAGGGTGGAAAAAAAATCAAAATTTACGAGAAGAACGGGGGGGAAAAATAGTTTATTTTCTTATAATCTAAAATTTTTCAACAGATACCGAACTTTTTTTTTCTTTTTTTGGGTCCTTTTTTTTTATTAATAACTTTTTGTATAAAGAAAGAGAAAGATGGACGCAAACTCTGATGCCAAAATAATGGTTCTCAAAAGAAACCAGGAGATAAAAAATTAAACAAAAAAACGTTTGAGGAACTGAGTTTTTTTATATATATTCCAAATACATAAAAAAACCAGTTTTCGAAAAGTGCTCTCAGCCATTCAAGATCCATCGATTAAAGAGGAAAGTCCGTTATTTATTTGCTCATCCGGGAACAGATTCAATCGATTATTTCCACGAAATCCTTATCGTCATCGGACGAGCGATAGATCCACGTCGCTATCCATAAAAAAAAAGACAACAACAATAGGAAAAAAATGAATCAATTTTTCTTTTTACCACCTTTCTCCCCTTTGTCATTGTGTACGGAAACGTTAAGAAAGTAAGTAAAACCACCAAAAAATAATAATAATAAAATAAATAAAACGGATTATTATAAAAAGAAAGTTTTATCAAGAGTATTTTGGCAACAGTAGATTTTTGCCTTCTCCTTCGCGAAAGTTATTCAGCGATAAATATGGATGGAATAATGAATGGAGGATTCATAATCGATGCATGGCGATGCAGTTAGAAGTTCATCATCAGTGGTGTATTTGATATTCGGTCTGGTGAAAAGGGGGCCAATTCTTCTCTCGTGTCTCTTTCGACGAAACTTTATTGGATCGATATTTTCGTATTCATCGCTGTTTTTCGATCGAAGAGAAAGTGATAAATTCTGAAACGTCGATGTAGGAAACTATCAGAAATCGGATTTTTCCCCCCCGGAGTAAAAAGGGAAAAAAGGCGAAAGAGACGACGCGCATTAAAATGGTTGGATATCCAAATTCTAAGAGCAGAATTTAAATTCACTGACACGGTTTGCTGATTTTGTATCCCTGGTCGCTTAAAAAAAACAGTTATGAAAAAACTATCGAAAGAAAAAATGTATAATACCAATTTGTTTTAGAAGGCCTTTTCATTTTAAGTTACTTGTTTGAATTGGGATAAAATTTAATTAAACTCATCTAGACAGGAAGAAATTTATGAATATTTAGTTTTATCAACGTCTATAAATGACTATTTAAGTTTAATACATTCGTAAAAATATTTTCTTTTTATTTATTTTTCACTAATTATTAATTCAGATCGATTGGTCTGTTGAGAATATCGGGTGCGTGATATTTAATTAAATATCTCATTCAAAATATATCATAGTTCCATAAACATTCAAAATATATTATAGTTTCATCAAACAAACAATTTTTAAACATTAAATTATTCTGATATTAGAGCCGTAGTATTTTACTCTCCTTAAACCTGTTCTTTTTATCGCGCACAAAATATATTCTTTTTTAAAAAATATTATAGTTCCAAAAACATTCAAATTATATAGTAATTCCTAAAACATTCAAAATGTATTATAGTTCCAAAAACATTCTAAATATATTATAGCTCCAAAACATTCTAAATATATTATAGTTCAATCAAACAAACCATTCTTAACATTAAATTATGCTGATATTAGAGCCGTAGTATTTTACTCTCTTTAAACCTGTTCTTTTTATCGCGCACAAAATATATTCATTTTTAAAAACTATTATAGTTCCAGAAACATTCAAATTATATTTTAGTTCCTAAAACATTCAAAATGTATTGTAGTTCCAAAAACATTGAAAATGTGTTGTAGTTCCAAAACATTCAAAATGTGTTGTGCTTCCAAAAACATTCCAAATATATTGTATTTCCAAAAACATTCCAAATATATTATAGTTCCAAAAACATTCAAAATATATTATGGTTCATGAAAAAAACAATTTTTAATCATTAAATTATACTGACATTAGAGCAGTAGTATTTTACTCTCCTTAAACCTGTTCTTTTTATCGCGCACAAAATATATTCTTATCTAAAAAATATTACAGTTCCAAAAACATGCAAATCATATTGTAGTTCCAAAAACATGTAAATTATATTGTAGTTCCAAAAACATTCAAATATATTGTGCTTTCGAAACATTCAATATATATATTACTTTCAAGACAATTAAAATGTGTTGTACATTTCAAAACATTCAAAATGTATTGTACTTCCAAATTCATTCAAAATGTATTGTAGTTCCAAAAACATTCAAAATGTATTGTAG
>JAOUZG010016644.1:2260798-2308044 GCA_026289955.1 Argiope argentata | reverse complement strand
GTGTGTGTGTGTGTGTGTGTGTGTGTGTGTGTGTGTGTGTGTGTGTGCGTGCGTGTGTGTGTGTGCACGCGACCTTGCAAGACTAAGAACCATCAAATTTGCACATATATACTTTCGGCAATAAAACTGTGCACACTAGAGGTATCTTTTTTTTTTTGAAATTTTAATTAATTAAAAAAATTATAAGAAAATTTGAACATCATTTCCGAAAATATTGCAACACAAAATTAGTTTTTACATAGTTTTAGAATTCTAAAAAATTATCTATTCAATTATATTAATTTAATATATAAATGAAGTTGCTCCTGAATTTTGTAATTATTAATTAAAAAATTTTTAAAAAAAATATTAGGTGAACATTTTCACTCTCCAAAGAATATGCGCTCCAAGTTTGGTAGTTCCGAATCAAACGGTCTGATACGACAATACTTACTTTCATTTTTGTCACTTGATATTTATTTTAAATAGAAATATAGCGTGGAACGTAGATTTTTGTTGATTTAAATAAAAACTCTTTTAAATATAGCAGCCAACTTTAAATTAACAAAATAAAAATTATAAGCAGGGAATTATTATATGATGGATAACTTTCCATGTACTGTTAACTCCAATGTTTTTATCAATAATAAGTGTGTGTGTATGAGAGAGAGAGAATTCAATTCCTACGTTTAGTTCACACTCTCCCTTTATTATATATGTATATATTGTTTAAATTTTCAGTCATTAATTAATTTTAAGTCATTGTAATGCTTCCACTCAAGTTTAAATATTTTTTTTTAATTTGTAGTGGATGACACTCGATGTTAACCACTTGACATACGAATTTGTTGAACTTCCTAATTAGATGACAAATCCAATATTTAACATTTATTGTTATTTTAATTCCTATAATAATGTAACGTTTTAAGATAATGAAAAGTTTCTAAATGATTCTGGCATTTTAAATTATTGAATACTTTCACTTAATTGCAGGTTTAAAATTAATAATTCAATAATTCGATGCACATGTCAGAATGTCGTATGTGAAGTGGTTAAAACAGTTTTTTCAAATATTAATTCGCAATTTTTTATTATTTAATTAAAAACTAACCTTATAGCATTTATAATAGTTGTTTATAATAGTAATAATTTTTAAGTAGGGATAGCCTGGTTGGTAGGGCGTTGGATTCACATCCCGCATATTTGTAAACTCGATTTTTTTTAAAAAAAAAAAATACTTTAAACTGGAAGCATGAAATTCGGATGTAACCTTTCTGACAAATTTTCTAAATTACTTTCGAATTTTGAAAGAAATTTATTTGTTGTTGTTGTTGTAATTATTACTAATTGCTTTTGCAATGGACATGTGCGCTGACAGTCGTCAGCGATTTTAAGCCGAAGAAGTTTCACTTGTTTTTGAGGTAGCGCTAACTATGGCCAAGAGTATGACTTAGCTACATGCTCATCATGTTCAGTTTCACAGCTCCTTTTTACAAGGGGGGGGGGTACATTCACACACCTCACAGATAGCACACAGAATAACCATGAAACAACCGAGACTCGAACCCGGGATGCCCAGATCACGTGCTAGGACGCCGGCAGAAATTTATCTATCCGGTTGTCCGAATGCCATGGAAGATAATAATCAAATATTTATAGAACTATATGAATAAAGTTTAGTACTCAGATTTAGCATATAGAGTTTAGATTCTTATCGAATTAGAATAAAATATATCAAAGGGTTTATCATCTGTTATCTGTATTGTCTCATACATGCAAGCGCAATAAATGAAAATGAATAAATGAAATTTGATATCAATCATACTGATAGAATTTAAGAGTAGTGTCAAAAATTTTGGTTTCACTTAATCAAAACAAGGAGCTCCAAAATACTTTCTTTGTTACACTACAAAGTAGACAACTCTCATATGCGCAACTCTTAAAATAAAAGTTTGAGCACAAGTGGCATTCACAACCTTGCCCTCGGGGTTTACATCTTAATCAAGAAAAAATAGAAAAAGTTTTTTTTGGGGGGGAGGGAGACCAAACCTGCTGTTTTTTGCATTTAATACCAAAAGCTTAAAACCTACAGCGGAAATATATATTTCATAAATAAAGAAAAAGTACGATTCGGTTTAATTTCATCCATGATTTCAGGATTTAATTTAAAAGAAAAGACTGACATTCTTCTTCCAGAACAGCAAATAAATCTTTCTAGAACCAATCATACTGAAGAGAAGGAGGGGGAGGGGAGGACTGACTGTCATAATTACAAACCCAGGACCGATCTGGGCAAAGTCGAAATGAATGGGGGAGCCCGACTGGAGATGTCCTAATGCACCCCCTCAGTCTGCGTTCGATGGGGCGCAGGAAATAAGTCCATGAATTTTGCAGTGCATTGAGAGATGCTAGTTAATTACCGGGGCCTGTGCCGGCGGCGCAGGAAATCGTCCGCAGACGAGAGGGCCCCTGATTAAATGTAAACCTGCACGCTCGCCGCCTTCAATTTTAAGTAGATTTGATTAGGTCGTAATCACTTCCCCAAAACATCGTTTACTCGCGAGGATCGAGGAAGTTATAAATTCGTGATGACTGTGATTTCCAGCTCCCCGCTATCGATTTCGGTCGGTGTGGCACAAAACACTCCCGTTACGTGACAAATGCGTCATCTTGGCGTGGACGTCATTTTGGATGATGTCATTCGCGGTGCTAATTACGCGGGCTTGAATAAAAAAACGAGCCAATAAAATTCTGAAAAGAAAAAAGAAAGAGAGAAAAAAAAATACCCATGATCCTTTTCTGGATCTCGAATAGAGACGCGACCTGGAAGTTTGACGTCAAGAGAGTAATCAGAATAAAGGTATTTTTGTCAGACACCCTTCAAGTGCCGGTACTTACGTATTATACCACCTTCGCCAACGGTTTAGTTACCTTTTGGCGACGGATTTAAATTTGGCGATAAAGATCAACGGATTACACCATTGCCTCATTGCCATAATTGGCGGTTTAACAACTCATTGCCAATTACTTCAAATTTGGCGATAAAGTTGGATGGTATACGTAAGTACCCAAGTGTCGTCAGCAAGTATCGAAAATGATTAAATAAAGGTTGAGATTTTAATTCACTTATCAATATTCATTACATCATTAAAATTATTTATTTTGTTTTTGTATACGAAATATATAAAAAAAGTTGTCAAAGGGTAAAAAAATAGTCGAATTTGATTGTAAATGTGTCCCAAAATTATGCAAGATTTGAATTTGCCATCATTTGTGCAGTAAAATATTGGTAACACTATTAAAAAGGCCATTTGATGGCTGATTAAATTATCAACCATCAATTAGTGATAGTAAAAATGAGCGTTACATGGCTAAAACAACTTGCTAGTGCAAAAATTAAAGTAACTAAAAAACAGGTGTTTTTTTTAATTGTTATACAGGGTAAATACAAATAATGGGGCCAATTTTTTAAAAAAAAAATACTAGAAATTGGAATTTGCAATGTATATTTCAATGTATCATGTCAGAACATAATTTATTGAACGGCCAATCATTGTAAACGTTTTACTTAATTAAACAATCTAATCTACTTTTAAAAAGATTTTTATTAATGTTAGAAGAAAACATCTCAACTAAAAGTTGCAGATTTGGCAAATGTATGGATTAATCAAACAATTTAAACTATTTTTTCTTTGAAAATATTTTTATTCAAGTTTGGTAAAAGCTTTCATAAAGTTAAAAAAGCTGAAAAAATCATTTCAACAAAAAGTGGCAAATCGGAGATTAAAAAGGTCTTTATTTCGAAATTGCAGCCATTTACCAATATTTTTGAGTCTTCTAATGCCTATTCTTGAGAAAGTTGTAATTTAAAATTTCTATTATTTGCCCACGCATTTTTGTTGACGCCATAAACCTCAATCCCATTGAACCCTCATTGAAGCACCACGTGCTCGTGCAAGTTAAATTACATTTTTATTCATTTCAATCGTTTCATCGAATGAGTCACTTTAGTATTGCAAACGTTCATAAAAAAAACAACTTTATCTCACATTGATTGTTTAAAAAAATATTATTTCCTCTATTTATTTCATCTCATAATCACGTGCTCAAAAGACCTTTTTCTAGGTTTTATTTGCTATAGTCATTGACTTATTTTTTAAAATCGGAGCTTTTGTAAATGCTATGGCAAGGTGTTATTAAAAGTTAATTTTTTAAAATGCTCGTGCAGATAATAAAATTTCAATTCATTATCCGCGCCTTTTTGTTGACGCCAAAAACCTCATTCCAAAAAAAAACATCATGTTCTGACATGATAAAAATCATTTTTGAAACTACTCTACTAGTTCATGTATGACAATAAAAAATACTAATACACGAATTTAACCTATACACGAATACTAACACACGAATTTTTTTAAAAAAAATAAACCACGGTTTTTTTATTTATTTATTTACAAATGTTAGATGTGTGACTATCTTGATTGGTATAAGTCCTACCTGTAGTTCAATTAGTTCCAAATATTTGTACCATCACTTTGTCGATGGTTTTGAATGCTGCACAATTGAGTTCTGAAAATGTTTTTGGCATTGATGGAAAATAAACATTGTTTTTGACATTGATGGAAAATAAGCAATGTCTTGTCTTGATAATTCATTTTTGTGAGATTATTTCAGAGATAACAAATCAAAATGCTGCAAAATGTTTGGATAGAACTGGATTACAGATTGAACGTACGCTGTGTAACAAGAGAGTCACAAATCGAAAATTTGTAATTGAAAAAAAAATTATATATTTCTCTTTTAATTCATGTATTACTTATTGCAATATGTGATTAGTTTCGAAAACATAATTTTTTTTGAAAATCGGGTCCATCACTTGTACTCACTTTGTATTGTGATTAAATCATGAAGTACGCCGAATAGAGTCATATATGGGATAGAACAATAGGCCTCCACGACTTTGTTGGCACATGCACACTCTTTTGTCAATATTTTTCATGACCATTTTGCATAAATGGGGCTGATTTCGTTGGTACAACGTTGAATTTCCTTCTTCAATGTACACAGG
The DNA here is from genome assembly GCA_026289955.1 of Argiope argentata. NCBI lineage: Eukaryota > Metazoa > Arthropoda > Arachnida > Araneae > Araneidae > Argiope > Argiope argentata. The sequence goes on along the minus strand of JAOUZG010016644.1, from coordinate 2,302,997 downwards.
TTAATAAGCTTATTGGCAAAGAACTTTGACTTCAAATAATCTCATAAAAAAGATCCAATGCTGTTAAATTACACGATCTAGAGGGGTAATTCTCAAATTTTCAAACTGTGACCGCCACTTTCATTATTTTTGAGATATTTTTCAACAATGAAAATATGTTGTTCTATCATGTAACGCTTTAATTTTACTAATCCTATACTATCAACTGTCAAATGGTATTTTAAATAGGGTTGCCAACATTTTACAACACGAATGTGACAAATTCAAATCACTCTAACTTTGGGACACCCTTTGTATTTGGAATTATAACGGTCTGTGAGCACCTTAACTCAAGAATGCTTTCAGCCAGATGGATGAAATTTGTGCTGTCTTTGCACTAAATTTGTATATTTCTATAAAACATCAGACGAAACACTAACCACAGGAAGTTTGTCTATCTGTCCTATTAAAAGTAAAATCAATAGTTTAAACAGCGTAAAGGTCTAGATGAATAATACAGGGTGTCCAAAAAGTTCCCGTACTCCAAATTTAAAAAATCATTGTCCATGATTTTTTTTTCAAGTATATTAAATTTTGCCATACGAGTAATGAAACCATGGACATTCTTGAAGTATTTTCTCGGCGATCGATTCATCTCAAAAAATATATGACCACCTCGATCCCCTTATCTGACCATCCCGAACTTTTTTCTGAAGGGATATTTAAAGGACAAAGTTTATGCAAGGTGATCCTCAAACAATAGATGATTTGAAAATCTCAATTTTTCAAAGGATACAAGAAATCACTCCTAGCATGTTAAAACGCGTTTCGAAAAACATGCGCAAACGAGTTCAGCTTTGTTTCCAAGAAAGGGGTGGACATTTTGAACATTTATTGTAAATGTAAGTTCAGTATTTTTTCCTTAGTTATGTTAAAAGTGCTTTTTATCATCGGCATAAAAATAATTCTTTTTAAACCTGTTGTTTTTGTAAAATAAATTCACAAATCATCAGTACGGGAACTTTTTGGACACCCTGTATTTGATACGTAGTATTGTCATCTGAATAGCAGATATGTATCGAATCCTTCTATGGACTGAACGTCTACTGATCTGCCTACCCAAGTATATTCAAACTTGATAATACAAAAATATATCGATTTTTACAAATGATTCAAATGTTTTAGATATGTATCAAATTCGTGTTCCAGAATGTCGAAAAGATGGAAAGATTGCATATTCAGAATCTTTATTTATAATATGAAACACAAAACGCTAAAACACGACTTTGTTCTTTTAAGTGAAGGTCATAAGGAGAGAGGGTGGACTTCGCTTATGTTGTAACAATAACACTCTATCTCGATCATACATCTAAACATGCTTTACTTATGATTAGAACACGTCGATCTGCTCTTCAAATCATGTCGAACGTGAGTGGCGATGCCGCAAGAAGCAGGAAATATTCCTTGCTTCTTATCCTGATCACCCTTGGTGTCAGCCTTAACCTTGGTCTTGTCCATAGCCCACAATTTTTATGCTGAGATAAGAACACTTTCATTGCGAGATAGTTTCAGAGAGACCAACTCAGCCGATTCTTAAAATTATCGTGTAGTGTTTTGTATCAACAGTTTCACAGATTTTGGAATGACTCCAAATTAGAAAATTGCAATGGTGACATTCACAACACAAAATGTATTTAGTTGACTTATTCGGTAACTTTGGCGACAAAAATAACAAACCCAGTATAATCGAGAATCTTATAGATAATTCAATTTGGATTCGATTACCAACGTTTGTTCAAGAATATCCCTTGCCTTATCTCAGAAATTATAAAATGCCAACAGCCAGTCGATAGAAAATAATTGAGTTCTCTTTGAACTTTTCCAAAAATCGATTGGTATTTTCTTTAACTTTTCTAAAAAAGGAAGGCATCACACACATAGTATCTGAATCGATTTTTATCATGTGAGAACATGATGTTGTTTTGGTTAGAGGGCTTTGGTGTTTACGAAATAACGTAGACAAAAATATATTCGGTTTTTGTTTTTTTTCATAGGTAGTAAGCGAGTCACTTGACCATGCCATTTGAGGTTTGTTTTGCCAGTATTGTTTGAGACATTCATTTAAGTTACTATCAATTGTTTTTTATTTGTCGTTTCTATGAAATGATGTCCTCTTCCAGTTTATTTACGATTTCTTACTTTTAAATAATTAATTACCGTTACCAGAAGATTACCGTTTTTTTGGGGGGGGTTACAGTTTTAACTATTGCAATTATGTAAAACGCGACTAATATTTATTCTTTAAAGATATTATAAGTGCATTCTTACTAATTGTATTTCTCAAAATACTGTTAATATTAGAATATAATTTTAATATCAATCTGCATTAGGTTCATTGGATTGGTACCACATATACAATAGCTACCAGTAATAGTGAACTTTTCGTCGAAATTACTGTTGTTTTTTTTTTTGTTGTTGTTGTTTTTTAATCTTAAAATCGGTCGAGCTCCCAAACATTGATTGCCAGTTAGAAAAATTGAACATGAAAATTAAAAAATATATATCATTAGAAAGAGAAAGAGAGAAGTCTCTTTTCAAACCGGTTTAAACTTGTTAATGACTTAAATTAAGACAAATAATCACTTAAAAAGTAATGATGTTCTCATATAACTTGAAATTTGCAACCATAGATTTCATCCCCCCCCCCGATTTTGTCCACTGTTTCTAGACAGACAGACGCAGTTATTTTTGGCTGTCCGAGTCTATATACCTGCATTAATGATGTATCATTCGATTTTGGTTTGCTGTTTTAACAAGAAATAACAGCGATTTAAACTTTTAAATCAACGCGGATGCGAAATTATAAGGTAATAATATTTCAGACCATTTAGCAATTTGTCTCCGAGACATAAAAAACGCGCGTGAATGGTCTCACCAAAACGTTCTCGCATATTCTCTAACATAAATGTCATGTTAGATAAGATCTTATATATCATAGGCGTACAATAGTTAAAAAGTATTAACTTTTAGCGAGAATTTAACTATTTTACCGGTTCTATCATGTGATCTTTGACGAGTTATTTGGCTATTAATCCCTAGTAATAGTATCCAAAAATCGATTTTATGATTTAGACACATTTTTGTCCATCGACTAAAGCAAAGATTTGACACAAAACAACACTTTTAGTCACAAAATTCCGAATGTAATTTGATATATTTAAATCATAGTGTTTTTGAATCATTGCGTAAATATGTTTCTGGAAGTATAGAAAGACAGTCAATTAACCTGCTGTTTGATTCTGATTCAGGCGGATAGATGTCTATATTGTAAATATTAAATCTAGGTACCGAAATATATCTATTTAGATCTCTTATACAATCTTCATTGTGTAATAACCGTGTTAACTCATATTCAGACAAATGGACTTCCTCTTTACACAAAATTCGATGAAACGGTATAAATTTGGAGTTACGATCGTATACCATTTTAATGTTGTTTTCGTATTCCACTTTACAATGGAAGGAGGGGTGCAGTGGACGGTATCGACCCCTGAGGCCAGAAGTCTGACTTCTAGCTCACAAACCCTTTCTAAGGGGCGGACTTAATTCATGTATTTCATTCACAGATCATAATTTAGATCTGGAACAGACAACTATTACCTCTGACCAGGAACCCCCAGTGGTATGACTCTCTCGACATGGAGAACTTAGTGACCACGACAGATTTAATATGAGCCAGCCATCACACAAACCGAGAGTTTTCGGCCGACGGGTTTCAAACTCCAATCAAAGGAATACGAGTCCAATGCTCAATAAACCAGGCTATCCCGGGTGGTATTTTTTTTTTTAACTCAGAAAGGTCCAAATCGCACAAATTCGTCAAAATCGCGAGTTCTAATTTTTGAACGGTTACTAGGCTTTCTCTATACTTTGTATACGTAAAAAAAATTTTAATGTTCGACCTACACTAATGTAATGATCTAAATAGAAGCGTATAATCTTACAGGTGGGAGCTTTTATGAAATAAATTAAATCATTTTACATTAAAATATTTTTTAAAAATCTTAGTTTTTTATTATATATAACCAATTGCTGCTAGAGCAATTGTGGTTAAAATCCACCTAGCTTCTTAAATCATGTTTTTGTCAATTTTCATATTAAGAAATAATATCTATAATCTTAACTAGATGGCGTATTGTCTATGAGAAACTCAATGCTTTTTATTATTATTATTACTATCGATAAAAAGATTGTTTCCGGATTTCCCCTCAATATTAATATACCTATTTCTATATGAAATGTTTTTTTAAAAAAAATCCCATTATATGTGCAATGTTCTTCAAAAATACTGTGGTTGGAGAGGGAATTTGCATTGCGATTCATTACAAAAGTATGTAAACAAAGAATTTAGATATATTCCAAAACTTCTTTTGTTTATCATGTGGATTGGGTTGACGGGGCATCTAGCCTCGGTCAGACTATGTAGAGTTTGGATTTCAATATAGGTTTTCGGGGCACCCGTCCTAAGATGAGAACTATCCCCTTCTTCACTGTGACTGATTGTGGCAGTTACTTTTGTTGTGATGGCATTAACTAGTTGGTTTCATGAGGGATTGAAAAGAAGCGTTTGGTTTGTGATTGGCTGAGCAAATGGGCTTAAGTGAATTCAAGTTTCCTATTGGTCGTTACTCGTGGTGTGGGTAATTGGGTATGCTGTCGAAAGTAAGCAGGGACTTTGTGATACTATACCGAAGTGGGGAAATGAGTTGAATTTTTAGAATACTAGATGGCACCATGTGCTTTGTTTGTTTACAGCTAAAAAGAAAGGGGGTAAGCCCAGGTGTCGGCAACTTATTGAAATGGAAGAGCGAAAAGCAACAATTTACGAAATTTTCCAGTATTTAAAGATAAAAATAAAACTTTTTGATTTAATATTATAGCATTTGCTTATATATATTAGATTTTTGATTTAAAATAAGCGGCTCTAAATACGGAATAATCTTTATTCATATAAAAACACAAATATAGTTACATCAATGGTGGCATTGGCTTTGCCATGCCTTTTAAAATGATTAAATCTGGCTTATAGCTAGCTTGTTGTTTTAAATTTCAAGCATGACTCTATTTGCTAGCTGACTTCTAAAATCAATTTTTATTATATTTATGCAAGAGAACGCTTTCTCACGCGAATACGTCGACACGAAGATCGTTAGTACTTCATATGCCATTTTCTTAACTTCACTTTAGCATTCTGGATAACTATTTCATGTGGACAATATGAAGGTCTCAACTCGCGGAATTCCTTTTAAAGATGTCCACTTGAGCTGCGCGATGTGCATGCATTTCTAGTCTTTTAACTTGTTCTTGAGTTCTGTGAACCTGCCACTCCAGAAGCATCAATTCCAAAATGACTCAATGTTTATGTCATTTGTATTTGTTTTGAGAGGATTTATTATGAACGCAAGAATAATTTAGTTTCTTTTGAATTGCTCGAATCCCTCAGCAAATCGATTCTAATTTTTTTTTTTCCGAAACAAACTACTTCAAGTAAGGTGTAGGCTGGATTGCCCTTTCCTTGTAGTTTTAGTTCCATTGTGGTATCTACCATAAAGTTGAATTTTTGCAGTCATTTGTCTTTTTCTAATTCGGGATGCTCAATGTTTTTATTTCACTCAAGCACAAAGCAAAACGTTGCAATACATTACTTCTGCAAATCCATCTCGCTTTGTGTAAAAGTAGGTCAGATGACATGATCACGGTGTCTCCTCTCTAAGGACAAACGATAGTTCAAATTTATCTCATTACTGTCCTATTAAACATCGTGATTTGTAATTAGCGATTATGTTAATAGAAGCTGTCGAGAGATTAGGTACTCATAAATATTGTTTTATTTTTTAAGGGTCTTCATAGTAAATTATTAATTCTTCGTATAGAAGAGGAGAGTCGCAACTTCACATCAAAAGAGCCGCAGGTTGCCCACCCCTGGGTTAGGCAGATAGTGAATTAGATAAGGATGTTTTTAGGTCTTTTAATTGCTGGAATGGGGTCATATTTAAGCATTAGTTCTATTGTTCCGTTATTAATGTTGTTTAGGTTATTGTAGAAGTTAGTGGCAAGTTTTTTAATGAATTTTTTTGAGATGGTTAGTCGATCACTTTATAAATTTCATCATTGGAAAAGTAGATGAGGCTTTACAAATAGCTTTAAGGATTTGATTTTGTTGTTGTTCAATTGTTTTAAGGTTACTTTTGACAGCATACCCACATACTGGGCAGGCTTATGCGAGTACTGGACGCAAATAGGCTGTGTAAATAAGTAATTAATTTTATCTATTCATTTTAGAGTTCCTTGATATAAAGGGGTATAATTTACGTGCTAAATCTCGGAATTGTTCTTAACATATATATAAAGTAAGTTAGTCTGAGGGCCTGGCGCTTCTGTTTAAGTAGTATTTACGAGATGGAAAAGGAGATGGGGTGGCGTGTGTCAGAACTCAATTTGATTGGTAGTTGTCTGAGTGTGGTGCCGCTTGATTTACAATTTTAAGTCTGGGATTATCTTAACGTTGAAGTGTTACAGTTTTAATATAATTTACAATAAGAGGAAGGTGGTGGTACGGTTTCAGATTTGAAGTAGTATGTTGTGAGGTTTTTGGATATATTAACTATTGCTTCATTTTTATTATTAACCGTATTTTTAAAGAAATTAGACAAGTTTTTTAATAGATTGTTTGAATGGGTGGCAGTCTAGACAAAGGTACATATTGGTATTATACATAGAGTTACACATATACTCTTTTGTTTACTTTGTTACTTCCTTACTTATAAAATAATTTACCATTCGTAAATTTACTAGACAATTTTTAAATTCAAATTTTGGTATCTGCGATCTGGTTACAATATTTTTCACTCTTTTAAGCCGACTATCTAAAACATGGCCCGTAGGTTCTGCAACTAGATATGCTAAAGAATTTATCACAGGTTTTATGGGATCAAATACAGAGGACGTCTTGCATGACACTGGAGTACGATAGTCAAGACGTATGAGCTTTTGGCGCGGATTTAGCATTTTTATTCAATATATGTGAGATTATTGGCGATCTTGGCATGTGTTTGATAGAATGCGGAAATCAAATTTGCGTTTTAGATGCACTTTTCACAACCGACTGAAACTGAAATTTGATACTCGGACGGTGCATCATTTTGACGTTTCATTTATTTTTCGATTTCGATCGTCAAAAACGCCTACAGAAAGGTAAAAAGATGTAGATTCATTTTTCAAAACAATTCCGACTTAAAATAGTTATGTATGTTTATTTTTTCTCAGAACAATAAACAAGCTCTTGCATTAGGTGCCTTATTATGCATCGAATTAATGTTCCGAATACAAAGGGTCTCTTTAATCATTGCATTTTTGAATTAGCGATAACATGTTTTCAAGTTTAGTTGTATTAATGTACCGTTATAAAGCTTCATTAGAGCAATTTTGGATGGACCTTGTAATTTCGATCCCGATCAGATGACGTGCGTTTTATGAAGTATAGAATCACAATATCGTTCTTTTGTTGAATTTGGCCCAAAATCATTATCGATGTTTAATTTGTGTATAGAATTTTATCCCTCTAGCTCCATTCGCTTTCCAGTTATCGGATTCACCTATATACGAATAGCAAGACAGGTTTCCTTCTGAATAGATCTTACTCAACTTTTGGTGTTATGATTGCTACTACTGTATCTCTACTCAGGTTTTTAGATTCAAGGGAGGTCTAAAGGAGGAGATTCGTCGAAATCTCGAACACGAAATTTTAAACTATTACAATACTTCTCTTACACGAGAAAATAAAACCATATATACCTTAAATCAATTAATTTTTGAGATGTACCAATTTCGATCCTCCGCCTAGGATTTTAAATGGTACAAAAATTAAATTTGGAAATCGGGTTTTTTCTTAATCTCACCTCAATGAATCGCTACAAAGAAAGATTTTTCACTTTTAAAATTTAATTAATAAAAAAAATCTAGTTTAGCCCGTTATCTAGTTAGCAACCCGTTTTAAAGCACACTAGAACTATTTTGAGACGGACTACGCAATTTTGAACAGCGGTCAGATGACGAGGACATCTGAGCTGGTACTCTCCCTCTCCAAACTTTCACACCACACCAATGTCAGAAAGGCTGGTCCCAACGGATTTAACGCGCACTAGACTCGCTAACAAGAAGGTTCTTCGGTGAAATCGGATCTGAAACCTGACTACAGGGACAAAAAATTATTCACCTAATACAAATATCTGTTCATTGCTATGAGAAATAAATATACCTAATTCTTTTAATTCGAATTTCTTTGAAAAATTAATCTACATCTCTTAACCATTATGTATGCATTTTTAACAATTAAATTTGAAAAATAAATAAATGAAACGTCAAAATGATGCACAGTCTTGGAGTCACACTCGACATCGGATCACAAAGAGTTAAAAACTAGTTATTGTTTCAGAACCCGATTCTCCATCCTATCAAGTTCTATAATTCTAACGTCGTTCCCCCATTCCAAATTGATTTGAAATAAATTTCCTAAATCAATTTAAACAGGAAAAAAATATTATAATTAGTTATACGGATCTTTTAAAACAACCATTGTTTTTACTTTCTTTCTCCTAGGTTAATAACTTTTTACTTAGACGTGCAAAATCGGTATCAAAACTTCAAATCTCCCCCCCCCGACCCTTATCCGGAAACAAACTCAAAATAGGCAATTTTTATCCAAGAAAAAGTATAACTCGATTGGAATGGCCCTTGCTCCTCCTTTCTTATTCCTGTGTAAGCATTTTATATAGGGATAGCGTAGCCGAAAAACTTAACGAATGAAATAGCCAGTATTTATTGAGCGGACAGATAGTGATAACTTCCTAACTGAATTTTGCAAAACAGAACGTATTCTTTTATCTTTAAACTGGCGATTCTTGCGTATATATATGTATATAAATTTATTTCGTGAATCTCATCAACGGCTTTAACGATTTAGATTAAATTTTATATTATAAGATAAAGGTTTCGTTTTAAAGTGTATGTCTATAAGTGTAAATAGAATTTTCAAGTAAGTTTTTTTTAACTACTATTATAATAAGTTAATTCAACTTATGCTTACAGATATCATTGAGTGGTCAAAATAACATGGCTGAGGCGTGTGTTGCTTTTTCAAATTTCGCTTTTCACTGAACAAATACTATTTTACACACGCAACTATTTAGGTCCTTTCTCTCTCTATTCTCATGCTGACAATATCATACAGCGTCCCATCGGATCCAATTTCACCCGAGTAAATCCCTGAATGCAAGTTCAAAAATATAAATAATAATTGTAAAATGGATACTTTTATATGCATTGTTTCGAATGACATGTTAAGGAGTGAATTATTGGATTTTTATATTGAAATGACCAGTTTATATACAGGTATGATTGAAAAATATTCATATGTGATTCGTATCTAAATAGCACAAGCGTCTCGTCAATTTATTTTTTAAGAATTCGCATATACTGAATTGAAATTTAATTTGATGTAATATTTTCACTATTATGTTATCTTTTAATGCAGAAATTTTACTTAATCTTTCTTTAAATTGATTCTTTCTAGCTTGTAGTTCTGAAATATAAGCCTTATGATCAAGAAGAAACTATTCATTATTGAAACAATTTGATTTTAAAATCTTATTAGCAAATAATCTGACATTGGGAATAAAGATATTTACTATCATGAAAGTAATGTGTTTGAAATTAATGATAACCTCTCACTTGACAATTCTGTTTTAACCTAATGTACTTTCTAATAAGGTAAACTTGCAGTAGAGTTATTTTATGGCATGTGTTATCTTAATAGTTCAGGAACTGTACAGTTCATTTCCCAACAAAAATCTGCATTAAAAAAACTGTTCTCTTTATTTGTAGTATATGTATGATAAAACACTTCTACTTTAAATTAATAAAAATTTTGAAGCATGAAATAAATTGTTCATTAACTTAATGACTATATGCAAGAGTAAGTTTTCTTCTACTTTGGTCTCTAGTATTGCTATTAATATAAATAAGCAAAATGATGGCCTTCTTTAGACAGAGAATAACAAGATACCAGTTTTTTTTTTTGTTAATTTTAAAAAATCATATTACAGTTATTCCATGCATTTTAATACAAGCTGTTATTATTATGTTAATGATGTAGAAACGTATATATGTTTAACAAAAATTATTTTTATTTGAAATTACCAAAGCAAAAATTGGTTTATTTTATGAAAATTATCTGCAAGAAAGTTAAGATTTAACAATTGCTTGATTATTTTATCTATTTGGAAGTTACCAATCCATTAAATATAACAATTACAGTAAAATTTGATATTTTTCTCGTCCTTATATATAAGAAGGATGCTTTAAAAGAAATAATTCCTTTCAGAACTTTGTAAATAAGAACCTTGGTTTTTGACATGAATGAAATTGACAAATCAAACTACAGTTTAATCACATAGAAGTTACATTAGCTTTGACAAGTAAATAATTTGAACAAATTATACAAAATAGTAAAGACAAAAAATAACAAGACTGCAGTTCCGAAAGATATCACTCGGAGAGAAATCATTTCTAACTCTTATCACTATTTAAATGTTGCAAAAAGTCTGAGATGAAAAGTGTACTTATAGAAGACACAGTAATATTTTTTTTCTTGTTTTATTATTCAAATAATATATTAACTGTAAGAAGATCTTTCGGAGCTACATCTGAACTGTTAACAAGAAAACTTTCTAATGCCACAATCTTTTAGACTGAAATAAATAATCTACGGACAGCTCAATAACTTAAATTATAAGAAATATTTCATTCAAAAAGAGCTAAAATGTATTTTCAGGAATTTCTTTACATTTCAGCAGTCATTTTCTATGTTTTACTTCTAACATAAGTCTGTCTATATATCATATAATAATCATAACAGGTATAAAATATTAAGCTTGTTTAACAAATTACAAACATCTACTTCAGATGATTTTCTTAAAAAAATACCTAATAAATAATTTATATAGACAATAATTTAGAAATCCAAAATTTATGGAAAAGTCAAAATGTGACAAGAAATAGCTATGGCTATGTATAAAAATAAACTTATTTTATAGAACATAAAAGGCTAATGGATTAAAATAAATATGCATTTTTTATCCATAAAAATAATTATAACTAGCAAAATGAAGCTCCTTCAATAGAATCCATAAAGGGGAATGAAAGCTTAAATCAATCTAAGAAAGGGATGGATGATAAAAAGTATATAAAAGGAAAAAAATATTTAACAAAATATGTCCCTTCAAATATATTATAAGGGAATTATAATTATTATAAAGGGAAAAAAGTGTCCTAAAAATATATAATTTGACAAAAAAGAATGAAATACATTTTTGGTATAAAGAAGCTATATATGTATGGTATTTAAAGTACATTTAACAGGCTAATTGCATAAACAACTCAATTTCAATACATTAATCAAATCTTACACCAAGGGGAAAAATATAAAGTTAGAATTTAAGTAAAGCACAGTTATTGCTCATTTTCATAAACAAGCATTTTATTCATTACAAGAAGTTTTTTTAAAAAAAAAAAAGATTCAAAGACACCATCTGCGATTTATGACGACAGTAGGCAAGCAAAAGTTCAGTAAATTTTGGTAAGAGAATGCCAGTTTTAGATGTAATCTTGACAAGCAACTGCAATAATTGTAGATATGAATATTTTAGAATCTTCACTACTTGCAATTAAATTTCTCTATTATGATCAGTCAAAAATATGGGTAAGTTAATTTATGAGCAACATCTTGAAAAGTCGAACAGATTCTTTCACATATAGCAGTTCCGGCTCCATTATTTCAGATATCCAATCAAAATGAAAGTTAAGCAACTCTTGTTGGAAAAGACTGTGGCATTAGTCATCCATATACAAGAGAAAAATAGAAAACAAATACCTGACAACTTGCACCAATTTGAATGCAAGTTTACAGGAAGAAATCCAAAGGGTTAGTCCATGCCTCTTCAACATTCGTTGCTATTTCCAATGGCTGCTATTTCACTTACCATTCTTTAAATGATGTTGGCTAAATTCTTGCTCTGTATGCATTATAAAAAGAAATAACTAATAAAAATATATTTTTTTCTTAAAAAAACTAATTTTTTGTCTTTTTTTTAACAAAAGAAAAAGGACAGCAGGATGAATTAGGAATATGTCTTGTTTTACTTCTTCAAGGAAAAACAAAACGGCATCATTAAAACTTAACAATAATTTTAATTTATTTCACGTAAAATAAAATCAGGTGAAAATATATAATAGATAATTTATATCTAGAACACATTTTGTACAAATCTGAGTCATATTTAACAAATGGTCAACCAAACAAGTTCCTCCTTACTGGCAGATGAATTTTTTTAAAAATGCACACAGAAGCAATTAATTAGTCAATCCGAAACAGTATACCTTTTGTAGCATAAGTTGTCCGAATTGCTTAGAAAGATTATGTTAACTATCTGTTGACAGAAGAGGCGATTTATTTGTACTAGAATTTTCAGAAATATCTTCACTTATATTAGTATCGTTTAAGGAAGATTCAGAGTTCAGAGCAATATGATTAGTAGACTCATTCTTTAGAGAAGAATTTTCCTCACTATTCACAAAACTGGGATTTGATTCCAGTTCCGCAGTGGATGAGCTATCAGTTTCTTTTGTTAGAGACACAGGAGGCCTGTGTAAATCTGTTTGCTCAGAAACCAAGTTAGAGACACTAGAATCAGTATCCAATGAAACAGATTTACAATCAGTCACCATGCCATTAAATGATTCAGAAACATGATTAGTACCAGATGATTCTGAATCAGTATTTGCTAAGAATGGTTTAGAAGAATTAGTCACAAATGAATCTGAACTTGGTTGAGAATCAGTTGTGTCAAAGACTGAGTTAGGAGCAAAATGTTCAGCTGTGTCTTCTGGAGTATTAATAGAATGTGCAGTATCAGACTCGAGAGGTGGATTTCTTAAATCAGGATTTAAAGTTGAATTATTTGTCTGCAGTTCACATGCAGACTCTTCTGAATCATGTTTCTCAGAATTTAAACTTTGAGTACTTGACACCGAAATTGAAACATCATCAGTATTTTGTTGAGTATTTGTGGGATCTGTTGTGCTACAATCAGCCATTTCAACTGCATTTTCAGAAGATTCTTGGGAATTCGGTTGAAGTAACTGAGCTGCCTGAGCAGATTGTTCATAACTCTGAAACTTCATTTCGATTTCATTTCGTTTTTGCTGCTGAAATTCTCTTTCTTCTGAAAGAGTGCGACCCCAGCGGGACCTTTTTCGTGATTCTCTGTCTTTTCTAGGTCCTGAAGAATCCTGATCAACTGAATTATCACTGCGAGCCATTTTATCACCAACTGTTCTATTATTTACATCAATGTTTGACAGGTCTGTACTTTTATTTACATCATCATTTTTATATAAAGGTCTATTGCTCATATCATCCTTTCTTCTACGATCCAACTGTTTGTTAAGATGGCCTTGATATGCTGGGTTTTTGTCTCGTTGATAAAATTGTACCTTGTACATATCTTCCATCATGTCATCAGGTTTAGATTTTCTATTAGGTCTGGGTCGCCCTCTAGGTTCAAAAATATCTTCTACCTGATCAGGAGGTCCATATGAATTAGGCCCATCACGGTTTTCCATATCACGCATTCTTTCATCATGTCGCTCATGATTTCGAGGCATATGCCTTGAGTCTCTTTCCATTTGTTCAGGAGTTGTCCAAGGGTCCCTATTTCTGTCATTGAAAAAATGTCTTTCTCTTTCGAATGGAGGTCCATCAAAATCCCGTGGGTACCAGTCTCTTCCATCATTTGGATGATGTGGACCATCCATTCTGCGTGGGCCATGGATAAGACCAGGCATTCTTGGTCCACGAGGTCCAGGAAAGTCCATTTCCATTCTGTGCCCAGGGTGCATTCCAGGTCCCCTAGGACCTGGGATACGTGGTGGAAATGGTGGCATACCAGGTGGAAAACGGCCACCTTGCATTGGACCCATTGGATTTCTCATACGATGCATATTCACAGGCATTCTGGGAAATTCTGTTACACCTTGAAATCTAGGTCCTACCTTCATCTCCCCATGAGAATAATCTCGATCCATGGAAGATTCATCGTCTGTACTTATAACCATCTCTTGGGACATTTTATCAGAATGCATAGGGGATCTATTAGTAATATCCATATCACCTGGCCTCCTTTCCATATCTCTATTACTAACATTATGACCATCTTTCATAGGTGAATTCTGAGGGAGAGATGAAGGTACTTCATGGAAAGGGGGTCTGTTATTGAACATGTGAGGTAGCATACCAGGTACATTTCTTGACTGATTGGAATCAGACTCAGTAAAAGGAGAACCAGGTGGTTTCTGCATCCAAGGAAACTGGGAATTGTGTCCCATACTTGGCGGCCTCATTCCGGGAGGCGGGAAATTAAAGCCAACATTTTGAGGAGGTGGATATGGTATTGGAGTTCCAGTCGTCGATACTGGTGGAGGAACAGGAAGTCTGTTAGAGTTTGGAAGATTCATCATAGGGTTGAACTGAGTAGCTGGAATTCCAGGTTGAGTTGAAATAGTTGAAGTAGAAGACACTGAACTAGGAACAGAATTTTGAATTACATTGGGTGATGACACATTTGTTCCATCTTCTTCTGTAGGTGTGGCATCTCCACTCGTTGAACCAATGTTTGATTCCACGGTTGTATTCGTCATGTTTGGTAAATTATTCTGGTTAGCTGGAAGTGTCCGTGGGACTATAGGTGGAACACCTCCAACTATGGGTAAGGTTTGATTTCCAATCATATTTTGTGACTGTTGCTGAACCATCAACATAGGATTTGGTGGAGGAATGCCCATAGGGACTTGCATTACCATAGCTTGAGGAGGTAATAGTCCTAGGAAATAAATATTTAAGATTATCAAATAAAAAGTCAAGATTAATCTTAGAGAAGAAAAGGCACATTTTACTAAGACAATTATATCAACAATTATCTCTTCTGTAATTTAAGTCAAGAAACAGTACAGTTAAATAATTTTTGAAAATCTAATAACAATCTAACCCCTTCAAGCCAAACAATACATAGGTGCATCTTTGTTGGATTCTTTTCAAGGCTGAATACGGTAACCCTTACATCTTCATATATATTAAAACCTATTGATACAATCAAACTTTTTGATAGAATTTTTTCCCCTATTAGATGCTACAACTAAAATCCCCCCCATAACTTTCTCTGAGGTCAAATGGGAGTTCGGTAAATGCATGTTGATTGTCAAATTTTTGTGAAAAGACTTCATTAGTATAAAGAGAAACATGTTCATTTTGAAGCAGCTGTTACAATTTATATTCCCGATTGGGATAGAATGCTAATCTAATAAAATTCTTATTCCTCCCAGTTTCATTTGTGATTGATATCTACAAAACCACATACTTTTCTAAGGAAGTGGCAGGAAATGTAAATTTATGAATAACTGATAAATGGATTTTTCTAAAGACGGCAATAAAATATTTAATTACTTTTGGTAAAACTGATAATTAGAATCTCTATACCGATCTGCACTTAAAATTTTTTCATACGTTTGTGGTGCATTAACTATTACATTTTTGCAAAATATTTTAAAACAATTATACATAAACATTTACCTTAAGTTTTTATATTTTGCATCGATAATTTGATGTTGGTTTAAATATTATCGATCGTAATAAAATATACTGTATTTTATTAAATAGTGACTGAAAAGAAAATATCTACTTTTTCATTTCTATGCAAAAAGTATTTTTATTAAATATAAAACATGCTTAGTCAAAGAAATTGCTCCAGCCTGTACTGACAGTCAGATTGCCAGTCCCATCCTGTGGGATGATGTAATGTGCACAACTTTCCCAAATGATTTAAAGAATTATCCTAATCCACGATTCAAAATTATTAATTAATTGCATTTTATGTCTGAAGGCCCATAATATAAAGTGAACCAAATTTTAAAGTTTTTAATAGATATTTCTTTAAATTAAATATAACACAGAATGTACAGAATAAATTTCCAACTGCAAAATTCATCAAGCAAATTACATACATACATAAGTAGTGACTAATATTAAGAAAATCTTTTGGTAAAACAGCAATTTGCAGAATTAATGACTCATAACAGCATTTAAAGACATGTGTCATCATCAATATCCAGCAAATGAGCAGTTTTTTTTTCCTAGTTTCAATGACATTCTTTGTTCTTTCATAACTTTGCAAAGAGTTCATTAATACAGATAATCCCCCCAGGACCTACAACTTTCAAACAAATTTGAAATACTTCTAAAAATGTTTTCTTGGTTGGGTGAAATAACGAGCAAGAAAACAATACAATCTTATTAAATATTTACCTTAAGATTGAAATCTTGCAGATCAAATTTCAATCAATGCTGAAGTTTGATTTGTGTCATTCTCTCACCTTCAATTTAATTTTGCACAGAAATGAAATGCAATAAAATGAGTGTATTTTTTTGGATACTTTGTTAGACTTTGACTTCTGTTCAATTAAATGTATTTTCTAAAATTTCATTATAATTTTGAATAAATGTCAGGAGACATTCCAAGTATATGCAGAAATGTGTGACAAACTGACAATGATATCAGCACATAAAGTGCAATTTTTGTCTGTATGCCCCCCCCACCTACACAAAACAAAGATTTATTTAAGAAAAAATGTAGACTTCCATTGCTTCCAAAATTTTTATTCCAAAAAAGCAAATATCTACATTTTCTTGGAAAAGCCTTTTAAATGTAAGAAACATAACATTCAAATATTCATTAAAATAAATTTTGCAGGAAAATGGCAACAAATGTATTAATTTATTTTTTTAAAAGATGGGGCAAAACCTGTCTTACTGTACCTTAAATAGGAGGGAAAAACAAAAACCTTGTTAATATAGATTGAAGAAATTTTTAAAATACATTATATATATATATATATATATATAAAAGATACCTTTAACCATTAATTTCAACCCATTCAATCAAAGAAAAAAAATCAAAATTAAAATTTTGACTTGAAACCCTAGTTTAGGCGTAGACCCAGCTAAAAAGGTTCATTAGTTTTCAATTCATACTGACTTTTGACTGTTTAAAGTAGGGGAGAGACAATGGAATATGTCCAGTTGATTCATTTAAGTGAAATGACACAGTCCTATACAAGGCACTGCAATTAAATGAATGACTTACCTATTGTAATTTCAATATGTAAATATTTCAAGAATTATGAGCTAAGTGTTTTTCGTTTCCTTTATACAATGAAAAACACTGGAGATCTTACTACCAAGTGTATATTAATGATGGGAATTAATCATGTAAAATAGCAATATATATATTGTTAACTTTCATTTAAATATCTTACCTGGCAAGTGGAGTCCAAACTGAGGTTGCATGGGATGAGGTAACAACATAGGCAAATTCACAGATGTCGGTGGAATTATAGGAGGAGGAACCATGGGTGGAGCCTGTATTGTATTGTATGTCGAGGTCTCTGGAGGAGTAGATTTTTGCATTCCATAAGATGACTTATCATCAGTCTGCTGCCTCAGAACTAAATTAATTTGAATGTATATTAGAAAATGGAAATTGCTAAAAATAGGACTTAAAGAGTAGCAGGCAGTGTTCCATATCCACTCCTTAAATTGATTTCTGATGAATATTTATTATTAAAATACTCAACGAAATATCAAATTAAAAAAAATAGATGGAGCAATTTACTGATGAAAATTGTTCAGAGGCAAAGATTGTCATTTCAACTTTATTCCATTTTTTTGAAAGACTTTTATAGTCAAAAAGCATTATTTTTACCCTGAAAATGCATATTTAACTAAGATTACCACTACTCATAGATTTACAATCAATTGCAATAAAGTGGTGGTATTTTAACTTCATTATTTCTAATACAAATAGTTTGCAATTATTCTGTGGGCCCCATTTTGATCTAAAACAAAAATAACAATTGCATTTATTAAAAAGACAAAAATGTCTTGCCTTTTGAGCTTAAAAAAAAATGTACTTATAATCTAGTCAGTCAAAACAATGATTAACAAAATAAATTAGTCAACACAACTGAATTATAAATCCAAATGTTCAGATTCAGTTTTTTAAAATTAGCTTTACAAGAAGAAAAAAAATTACAAAAGATATCATTTTTTAAGTATAATGGCTCATTATTTGAAATCTGAATTTGATTTACATTTTCACTTTATCATTCTAATAATAAAAAAATAAATTTAGAATAAAGCCAATGTTAAAATGGCATAATAGTTAATTAGGGTTGAACTTGTAATTTTAATGATAATAAGATGACAAGGTTAACACTAGAAACAGTAATTTACTTATTGAAATTCAATGTAACATCAATAGCAACCTGCTTAATCCACAACATGAGATTAAATGCACAAGTGGAGGACACTCAAAAATCAGTAGAATGAAATCTCAAACATGTTGGCAGAAGGGGGGGGGGGGCAATACCAAAACCTCATGAGACCCAAAACAGAATGCATTTTGATATTTTAAGCATTTGGATCAATTCTTTTCTCAAGTTCTTGACAAAAACTTACAGAACATATTTCTTATAAAAACTCTCAAATACACATGAAAAAAAAAGAAGCTAATTTACCTTTTAGATGTTCAGGAAGGGATTCTTCATCAATAAAACCACCTTCTTCTAAAAGATCTAAAGCCTCAGGATCTGCAGGTATCTTCTCAATAGGAACATAACTAACACCTGCTTCCACCTCCCAATAATCTTTATATTCTTTTCCCTTCACACCTTTACCTGGAGCCCAAGCCATCTAGAATTTTTTTTTTAATTAGTGAGGGAAAAACAGAATAAATTAGTATTTACTATTAAAACTAAAAAAGTATATACATTATAAAATTTAAAACAAAATATTTATTTAAAACTAGCCGCCTTTGGCGACCAGTTGGTTCGCCAGTATTAATGCTCGCTAAAATTTTCATATATTTTATGTAGCTGTGTCTCATAACAGGTTTTTCACCAAAATATTTTTAAGCCAAACAACTTTTGATAATCATATAATTCATTTATAGTATTATTTTCTTCAGATGTTCTGTTCATTGTACTACTCGTCTTTCTCTTTCTATCCGAGCAATGATTGTCCTGGAATTGATATTTTACTTAAATGGTGGAGGGAAAGGTCTAAAATTCTACGTTTTTATAGAATAATGATATTCAAATTTTCATAAATGTAAATACACTAAACAAATAAAGACACAATTGATTTTCAAGAGATGCGAACGTTTAAAAACAGCTTGGAAAATGCCACACACAGAGTAAATAATGGTAACAAACACACACCCTTCTTTTCTTTATTTTTCTATTCTTTTTTTCTTCACTACTTTTCTTTCTACAAACCTTTTTTGCCCTCTGTTATTCTTTTTTTCTTTATTTAATACTTTATTATGACTTTATTTTGAGCAGACATAGATTAAATATCCATACAGACTAATAATAAAAGCAACTATTTTCTTTCTTTTTTAAACATCCCGTTATCTATAAATGGAAACCAACTGACTTCGCGCATTTCTTTCTAAACAAATGATAATTTATTACTTCCTGCTATCTTACTCGGTGTGAGGGAAGGAAATGAAGATTTTTAGCGGGAAAGTAAGAAAAGTGTCGTTTTAACTATTTTCCTTGCAGTTTTTTTATTTTTTCTCTCCATAAGAACCATCCACGAGTCTTAACGAAAATATTAAAATAAAAATTAGCCGATACGGTCGAGCCATTCTCTAGTTTTGCGCTTAGCAACGCATTTCGAGTTCCATTTTTATTAATATAGATAATTGGTAAATAAATGATCACCTAGTTCCTCAAATTTAATGTGGGTCTCAAATTGCAATCTGATTTGAATTACCTATTAAATATTAGCACAAATTTCATTAAAAATTTAAATTAATAGATGGCTTAAAAATTAAACCACAAAAACTTTTATCTCACATACCTTAACACTGCTGCTTTGAAGTAATTTAATATTTCTTAATTTTTGTAAGGCTTTATATGCATCTTGTCTTCTGTCCATCACAACATATGCACATCCTCTGGGAGGAATCATCTGTTATAAAAAAGTATTTAGTTTGTTAAGAGTTTACAGTTGATAAAAATGATTAATAAAATTTAGATGAAAAAGATTCTTACATCAATACTCAATATGGAGCCATATTGACCAAAAGCACTGCTGATTTCCATTTCTGTGCAAGATTTAGGTACATGTCCAATCCATAAAGTTGTACTACAAACTGAAATTGCAATGATACATTAAACCACAAACAGAACACAAATGATTAAAGAAATATATATATATAATTCATTGTCTTCCATATTTTTACTTTTCCATTAAAATTAGCTACATTATTGTTGAGAGTGTAACAAGCTCATTGCATTTTATGAGAATACACATCAACCCAAATCTTCATTTTGGTGCAGTAACTTGTCATGTAAAATAGAAAATTGCCGTTCAATATAAAAACTCAAAATTTCATTATGATATAAAAGCAAATGTCATTATGTGGTATGATTTTTTTCTTGATAATGCTAGCAAACTTGCTATAAATTAAAAAAAAAACTTAGGAAATATTCTTTGGAATAGAAGTTATTCTTCAAACAATGTACTGCTGTTTACAAAATGAAATACTTATTTCCCCAATACTTTTATATCAAAATTTCCCTGTCCTTTATTTGCACATTAGGTATTAATCAATAACAATTACAATAAGATAATTAAAAATCCAAAACTATGAAACCTCTTGATAATTTCTGGCCATTGCAACAAAGTGTTTAAATTTGAATTTTAAAAATGTTCTTTGATATTTTTTATAACTGTTAACTTCAATATTAGTTGGCCGAGTATAGCAACAAAATGTACACATCTTTTGGACCCTAATTGTGGGACTTCATGCCATTGACAATATCAATGTCTATATTTGTTATGTTGGCAATATTTTTGGTATTTAAAAACCAATACCCTTTTCAACAATGAATAGTTGAATTTATGTATCAAAAATGAAATCTTATTTGACAAAAAACATAATGCCATGTTTTGCAAGATGCTGAATGTGTACGAATGTTATTGCTTGATTTTGATTAGGCCCTAAGTGAGAGACTTTTAAATACAAATACAACAGTTAACTGGGCAATCATTTAAATATTTCAGAGCTAAAAATACTCCCCCCTATTAAAGCAAATTTCTTAAAAATTTATAATTTGGATAAAAGAAGAAATATCTTATCTAATCTTAAAAGAAGAAATATCTTAGTTTGTATTGGCCTACTTATTTAACATGTAATCATCTATCTACAGCACAAAGTAATTAAGGCTGAAATATATGGATATTATTTTAATATAAAAATTCAATTTTAACCATTAAAATGACACATACCACTAACAAAGCCTTTTTTAATTGGTGGGATGCCTTTCCTTTTCCTTTCTCGTTCCCTTTCACGCTCTCGTTCCTTTTCTCGTATTCTTTCACGCTCCTTTGATCGTGATCGATTTTTGGAGCGAGGCGAACGAGACCTTGATCGCTTCTTCCTAGGAGATTTTGAACGGCTTCTATGCCTTCCACTTCTAATGGGGAAAAATAAATCATTTTGATCTTTTAATTGGATATATCTAGAAGCATTTTAAGTAAAACATTTTATCCACATCAATCATTCATTAGATTCATCATAATTAAATAAAATTAAAAAATAAGTTAAAACCTTCACACGTGTCTTACTAAATTTTAATACATTTTCAACACAAAATATATTATGGTTAACTTTAAAAAACATATAAAATATCTTAATCCCCTGATCTATTGATTATTATCGTTAAAAGTAATTCTTCATTAATTTTAAGTAATAAATATTTTCTTAAAATTTGTGTGATTTCCCAAAGCAAAATTCTTTCCTGTACAATATTTTGTAATGTAAATAGACTATATAAATTATTAAATACGTAATCTTTTATCTCCCAGAATCTTTTTGTAATAAAATAAGCCAACATTTATAAAAATGAATTACAGATAATTTTTTCTGTATTTTCATTAATATTTATTATAACAGTACTATAAACATTATCCACATATGAAATACTAAAAAAGATTTTAAAGAACATTTTGCAACAATTAATTAATTATTAATATGAGCCATAGATGTAAATCCAATCAACAGTTTTTCCTGAATAATTGTTAATTGTCTGCTATTAAAGTTTTGGTAACACCTTCAAATAGCATCTCTTCATATAAGTTTTAGTGTCTCAAAAATAAAAAAATAGCCTTTAAATGATAGTTCTTTTTTCTTTTTTGCTAGCCTCAATTTAATTTTAATAATTTTTATATATGGTTTACTTTTATACATCATCAAATCGCTAATTTACTACCAATAAAAAAATATTGTCTAAAGATAGTAATAGATTTTGAAAAAAAAAAAAAAATAGAGTTATAATAACTATAAGCCCTAACATTAATTAGGGAAAAAATGGCAGTAAATTTCTTTATTTCAAAATTGTCTGTGTCGAAGTTTTTTTTTTTTTTGGTAAAAAATATTATTAATTAAAAAAAATGCACACACAAAAAAGAGGTATTACTGAAAATATAGTTTTGAGGTTTAAACAATGTATAAGATATAAAAAAAGATAATTTATTTCCTACAATTTCAATATGTTTCGTTTCTGAAAAAAACTCCCTTTTAAGCATTATTAAATTACTACTTTAATATCATTAAAAAAAAAGAAAGAAAAGATTTCTTTAATTATTATAAAGATAAATGTTGTGTGAATGAATTGACAATGTTCAGGTTTGCACTGCTTCAAACTTACAGTTTATTCCTACCAGATTTATAACAAATATACTTTAAAGAAAGGAAATATGAATGTCAGAGGAATTAAAAAACAACTTTTTTAAAAAAAAACTAAGACTTGTTAAGAATTGTACTTAATTATTAAAAATACCAAATTTTAGCATATTACTATGATAACTTCAAAAATATTACAATAATAAATAATTTTAAAATTTATCCTTTCAAGGTAAATATTTTCTTTCCGACAAACATTTTCCCAATATTTAAAAATAAATTATTAAACGAGAATGTAATTCTAAATGAAAATTACATACACCATAAAAGATGGGGGGAAAAGAGAAAAAGAAAGGGGGGAAAATAGAATTTTGAAACAGCATCAAGTGTACAAAAATCAAGAACACTGTAAAGTTACACTTTTTTTAAGTCCTGTTTTACAGTCTGAATTGCTATCAAAATTGAAACAAATAATAACTTGGAAAATGGTCTTCCCACGATTTCTTGTATACTCTCTAATAAAGACATTATCACTCTTACTCTGCATAAAATTAAAAAGACTTCCAATAAAGTCATAAATTCATGGAATGGCATTGGCAGACAGTATTTACAAAATAAAAATCTTAAGTAAGAATCTGGCATTTTTACTGAATTTATTGAGAGAAAATGTATTTTAGATATCTATTGCTACCTGACTGACGTTAATATTTGAAATGAAAATTAATGTTGTGACAAAATCACATACTAAACTTCACTTCATTCCTTAAATGTGTAAGTAATTGCATGTACATGCATGCAAAGAAAAGAAATGAAATGACCAGAAGTTTAATGGACTTAGTTCAAGTAAATTGTCTTCGGATAGTAAATCTGAGCATTATTCTCACTGTGCATCACACTAAATTTGTTACACAGGCATAAATTTGAATGTAAACAATTTTAGTAATTCAGGCTAGCTAGCTTAGTCACACTTTTCAGAGCTCTAGTGGTGTAGTGTCCCAGTTGATGGAACACCCAATGAACTATAATGGTGAGCACAATCTTCTCAAAATTTAACCAGTGTACTCCTTTAGGCTTAAATTAATATATTACTTACATGTTTATTTCAGTTTAAAATTTTAAGAGAAGTGTAGCAAAAAGGATAAAGCTATTTCTGTACTTTGAAAGGGTGCCAAAAAATATTCTTGTCTTAAATAATAAGATAAAAAGTTTGAATTCAGCTAATTTGTGAGAAGAAGGAAAGTACATACACAACCACAAGGAATACACATATGAAGAAGAAAGATAATATTTCGATAAACTAAAAATGTTTTTAAAACTTACTTTTAAAAAAGTGAAAATAGAATTTTCATTTTCTTCCCAATTAAAAAATAATTAAAAAAATAGCACATTTATTTCATAGATATAAAAAATAATAAGAGAAAGAGAAAATATTTAATCAATTTATTATGTCTGATATCATAACAGCAATTGCTACAAGAAATAATTTGAACTATACCTTGGCATTTAATCATTTCAGACAATAGTAAAACAAAAAATATGAATATATATTAATTTTTTTATTTATAGTTCATTTCTGAAACCTACTGATATTTTATTTAAATAGTTAATTACTATAAAAATATTTTTTTGTAGTAATTAAATATTGAACAACTAGACAAAGCATTAAATAATTACCTCCGTGATCTTGAATTAGATCGAGAACGTGATCGGTCCTTCCTCGATCTTTCCTCCATTGTTACCATAGCAGTCCTTTCATCAAAATCTTGGGGCGGTAGAGGAGGTTCTCCTGGCATACTATACATTAGCCTCTCATCTTCATCAGTACGTTGTATCATGTGTTGTTGTTGTTCAGAGGAAAGAACAGAACCATAACCAGCATCCATGGTCACAGGTTCCATCATGGGCATAGGAGGTTGCTGGGGTGGATAAGGCATACCAGCTGAGTATTGCATCATGTTGGGTGCTTCATTATATGGCATGGGTGGCAACATCTATAAAAGAGAAGGAAATGTTAAAACTATAGCCATAAATCCAGTTTTAAATTTCCTGTACATAGACACAGTCAAGATATGTATAACTAAATACGGCTAACAAAAATTATACCTATTAAGTTACAAATTTTTAACAACAATAATTATGAAATAAACCAAAAATTACTTTAAAATTTTATGGAATTAATATAATAAGTAAGCTTAAATAGAATCTTTACACAAAAAATTGTACCATTTCAGATGCATTTTTACATTTAATACAATCTTAGTTCAATAAATTAATTCAAATGCATTTTACCTGAAATAACTATAGGGTGTTAAAGTATTAAAATAATATAAAAATAAGTAATATATAATAACAATAAGGACAACATATACATATAATTATAAATATGTTACAACTTTTTTAAAAAAATATTTATTTTTAATACTTAAGTAAAAAAAAAGTAAAAGGTAAGTAAGGTTAAGTAAAAAAAAAGGTTGAAAATATTTTATCAAAAGCAATTTATGGACTGCCAGAGTAGAGATCGTCAAATTTTTTTAAAAAATAATGAATGTGGAATAAAAATTGCATATTAATATTAGAACATTTTTGAATTGGTAAATTTGTATTGCATAAGTTGCTCGAAAAAATATATTTGGAGAAACTTGTATATTACAAATAAATAACAAAAAATTCTCTTGAAATCGGGTAATTTTGTTTTTAAACACGGGGTGATATGATGGAATTTATTGGTACTAAACCCCATTTCAGCATCAGTAAACTCTATAATCAAAGCATCAGCAATAAGGTGTATGCAAGTATATGTTTCATGTTTTTAAAAATCAATTCAAAATCCTGTCCAATGTTAGAGATCCTGTCCCATCTATTTGTTAACCTGCATAAAATTCTGTTGTGGATGCTTTAAAACATTAAAAAACTGAACAATACACATATAAGATAGAAGTAATCAATCACTTAAAAAGACAAGGATGAGGCTCTTTTATGAAGGAGGTCTTTTAAAATAACGTGAGAAGAATAAAAATACTAAATTCGTTGAGAACTAAAATGTGATAATTCCATAAGAATGTGCTGAACTGTAATTAAGCAATGGCATACAGTGTAGAGGTCTCCCCCACCAATGTGTGAGTGTCTATATGTGAATTTAAAATAACCAATTCTTAAACAGCTAACAATTTTACCCAATTTTCTATTAGATAAACTGGGTCAAAGTGGTGGTAACGAAGCTCATTAGCTTCTTTACACTATAATTGACTTCTAAATTGAAAATGGTTTTTATACACCTTTTGATGTAGTCAAAAGGGACAGGCTCATTTAATAGAAAGGCAATGGATTCTCATACTTTGTCAGCCAATTCACTGCTAGGTATACTTAATCAATTAACTGTTTTTAGTGAGTGTACTTGTCATGAAAAAAGTGCATGTTGCGTTATGATGAGCTTATTCAATGATTATTATTATATTTAAATAATATATATAGGTTTATGACAAATTAGTTATACATTTTCAGAAGAAGCAAAACAATCCAGATGGAGAATGGAAGGAAAAAGCAAAACAGTGCTTTGGATATGAGAAATTTCTTTTTTAATGTTTAAATTTTTCATCACCAATCTCTCTTCAAACATGTTGGTACAAATTAGGGCAAGAGAATAATACTATAAATTAGATGATTACAAATAAAAAAGATCAGATCTGAGAGGGATTAAAAACGTAATGGCTTTTCGGAATAATATAAAACAACCCAGAAAGTTAAAAAAAAAAATTAGTTATTTACAACCCATAAAAAAATCTGCAGCCAAGGATAGTTAATTTAAACATCATATTATATACCATAATAAAGAAAATAATTGAAAGCAGTTAATTGCCAAAGATGTATTATTATATTCATCAATAGTATGCAGATAAGCCAAAAGTTTACTAATGGCTTGCAGTCAATACATAATTACCCATAAAAATTAATAATAAATTCATTATGATTTCGATTTATTTTTTATAGTAAAAGGCGCATTTGCCTATTTTAAACGTGAAATACTTTTTACTTAAGCGGATAATTTGGAACAATGTATTTATTCAAATGTTATTACGATTTTAGATTCAATTTAAAATAAGCATGCATATTGATACAGATAACAAGTAGGATCATAAAACACTATCTAGAAAATCATTCATATGACTTATTCTATGCATTTGAAAAAATTAAGAAAAATATTCCAAAGAAAAGAAAGTCAACATTTTGAAAATAAGCTTGCTAAAGACAAATAAGGTAATCAATTTTTGTTCAATATGGAAAAAAAATGAGAAGGAAATAATTTATAAATGAATAATTTAAAAACTGGTGGTTCCCAATCTGAATAAAGTCAAAATTATAACCATGCATGCTTTTTTTAATGCTAAAACATAAAAACCATACCATAATGCAGTTTCAGTTCAAGTTGATTAGATTAGATATGTAAGGAAACAAACAACAAAACAAAAAAGCAAAGAAAACATGAAGTACAGAAAATAAAGATTTTGACAGCAAAAGCAACATGACTAAGTTAGTATCAACTAAAATTAAAATGAACTTTATACATTTATGATTTAGTAACTAGAAGAATATTAATTTCCTTAATATATAAGGGGATTTTGATTTTCAATGACAGAATTATAAAATGAGTAAATTTGGGAAATACAATTATGATTTGTTTTAGAGACTATTATATTTTAATAACACCTAACTTTATGAAATATTTTCAATGCAATGCAAAAATATTTGCTTCATTAAAAATGGCCCAACAACTCAATCTGTATTTTGAGAAAGAAAAAGTTATAAAAAAAAATGTATTAGAAATGTTCAAAGTATTGCAATACTGAATTTAATATTATATCGTGGTTTATAATATTATCTACAATATTAAGATTAGATACATAATTTTATTTTATTTAAGTAATGTTTTAGTTAAAAGAGGTGAATAATTAGGAACTTATAATTAATGTTTAATTTAAATATTTCCATCTCAATTAAGTATTACACAATTACTCCTCAAATATGGTAGCAACTGTATAAAAGAGCCAAGTTTAAGTATAAGGCATTCTTAAAATGTTATCCTAAAAAAAAAAGAAAAAGGAAACATTTAAAAAAATTATATTTACTAATATCCTAAAATGATAAAAAGCTTTTAGAAACTGAAATTAATTAGTTTATAATGAAATATTAATTCTCAAAATTATATAAAAAATGGATTAACCTATGATTTTATTTTGTTGAACAAATATTTATAACTTAAAATAAATCTCCTAACAAACTTTGAACCTGAAGAAAAAAATAAAGAAAAAGTAAGTATATAATTAACAATTAATCTTTAAATAAAAAAGACAGATTTATATTTGTAAATAAAACCATTTAATTATTATTAAAGTAATAAATACACTATAATAGTTTACTCTCAGCTATATAATACTGAAATAAAAAAGCACCTACTTTTGAAATTCTGCCACTAAGAATCCTAGACTTAAATAGATGTAAATAAATTATTAAGCTACATACTGCCATAGTCTTTCAGATTGATTATTTATAAATAATTTATCTATTTAATCCTTAGGTTTTCAATTTTACTAATCATATAACCAAAAAATTTTAAGATTTGATTCCATTTAACAATGAATTTACAACTCAAATTTTAAAAGGATGGTAAACACACAAAATCAAGTTCTTAGCATATAAAAATATCAAATCCTAATTAAAATATACTTTTTACTTATTGATTAAAATTTCTCAAATCTGATGTAAATGGAAATGGTTACACTAGGGTTGCATTTCGAGCCACAACATTTCTTCCAGCCAATCAATGAAAATTTTCTACTCCTATGAAGACTTAAATATGAATATACACACTTAAATTCTAATTGAACCCCCCCTCCTTTTCTTTCTCTGTATATAATAGACAGTCAGTTTTAAAAAGACTAAAAATAAAATTTCCATAAATAAATGATTATCTTTCAGACACAACAGCTTTCAAAAATACTGGAACTTTAAAAATAGATACATTAAATTTGGTATGAAAAATAATCCTTCACTTGCAGTAGTATAATGAAGTAGGGCGACGGGAAAAGTTTTGAAATATATAATAGGATTGAAAGAATTAGCTTTATAATAAAGTGACAAACTAGTTCCTTCCTTTTATAGCATGGGGTCATTTAGGGATCCAATTTCAAAAAAAGAAAGATATTTGGTACCAAAAAGCAGTAATTATGCAGTATCATAGCATTTTAGCCAAAAAAATTGGGATAAGCATTTTACATGGACAGCACTATTGATTTTGCATTTTAGTAATTAAAAATAAATAAAAACAAAGCAGTGAGGCATTATTTAAGGAAATAAAAGAATTTGAAACAGTATAAAGGCATTACCAAATAGATAGAAGAAATCAGTAATTATCAGTTTGGGCATAAGAACAGTACAATGAACTTTCTGACTTTGCTTTACAACACTAATAGCAAAAATTATTATGAGTGATTTACACAAGTGTATTATTCATATACTTGTGTAAATCACTCATTCTTTTTAGAACTGTTTATTAAATGTAATGATATGTAAATGAACATTATAGCTATAAAACTACTGACACTTGAAAAAAAAATGCATAGTATGAGAAAAGAATTTTTCTTTCTTTCTGGAGAATTATGACTATTTAGAATATTTTGTTTTACAAAAATATAAAGTGTCTATGGTTAGAATAAAATAAAAGCAAGAAAACATGCTAGTTAATTATTGCAAAATAAATATAAGGACTTAAAAATGAGCTGAAAATCTCACGATGTAAATAATTTTCTTTTTTAATTTTCCATATCCAGAAATACAACTACAAAATTATACTTTGTTTTTCTTGTATAACTGTCATTTTCTATCTAAAAAATTTTATGACAAGATATTTAACTAATTAGTAATCTTATGCCCAGCATAAAATAATGTACAAGTCAAAAAAAATTTAAAGCAGGCAATTAGAATATAATTTGTTGTTTTACCACAACTACAAATATATTACATAATCTTAAAAACTACAAAAATGCAAAAGAATAGTGCATAGCCATGAAAGCATTAATTGGGAACCACCACATTGCTAATTATAAGCAAAAATCTATTTACTCCTCTATCGAGTGGTGCTAAAATAGCAGCCAGAGATCTTTCATCTAAATCTCGTGGTGGCACTGCAAGATCAGGTATTATTCTGTCATCCTTATCGGTCTGAGCCATGCCTGGCTGCTGATAAGAGGCAAGACTGGTAGGTGGTATTAACTAAAAAAAGGAAGGAAAATAAATGTTTGTCATTATAAAGCCTCGAACGAAAAAGAATTGACATATTCCATGCTACCTATCTTTATCTGCTATGAAAACATTAACAGAGCTAACAATAAAAAAAAGAATAAAATTTTAAATATATTAACTATTAAAAGGAAATAAAGTTCTCCTCATAATACATTTTTATAAACTATTAGAAAATATGAAAATTAATGAAATTTAAAAAAAGACAGAATTTTTTAAAGTTAATATTGATGCCTTTTCTCTTCATATTTTTATATCAAAAATTACCATAAGCCAATTCTATTCTATCCTAACAAAAATAGCAAATTTCACCATATTTTACAACATGAATCTTAATAATATTTACCCTACAGTCATTAATGACAAAAGATTTCTTTTTTTTTAAAGCCTTGCATTATAAATAAAATATTACAATACAAAGATTTTACCTTTAATTTATTTTAAATGTTTTGTTTCACTATCAATAAGATAAGCACTGCAAAAGACATTTTAAAACTTGCATCTTTCCCCAATTTTTTTAAAAAGTTTTTTAATAGCTTCAAGATTTTTCAGAATAAAATTTCAAAATGTGAATAATTAAGTTAAAATTTACTTATTCAAAATTTCTATCAATAGCAATCCTATTTCAGAGGGTGTTTTTCAGCAGTATTGTACAAAATTTGGAATGTATATTATATATATATATATATATATATTAATGAATAGCTGGCTTGATCTATTTTCCAAAAATATTCTATTAAAAACTTGACATTTTATTTACAATGAGCTGAAATATTATTCATATATTTAATTTGATTGAAACTGCATGTAAATTAGAAGGGAAGATTACAAGACCTAAAATATAAACTGAAAAAAGTACATATATACCAACAAACTGCATGAAAGTATCAAGAAACTTAAAAATACTTTTATAAACTATCAAGTTTAATGATGCTAGTTTATAAAAGTGTTATAAATTCATTTTTTATGAATGTTTCTAAATACATTATAATGATTTTTCTATTATAAACTGTGTCTCATAAAAAAAATGTATAACAGAAAGAAAATGTATTCTAGCTTAGTTTCATATTTGATTAAAATGAAATATCTATAAGGTTTCACCAACAAAAACCATAAAAAAAATTTGTAAATTCTCTATCAATAAAAATCATAACTACTTCAAAAGTGAACCGATTAAGTTTAAAAGCATGGAATATGTTAATTCTTTCAAATTTAGTAAAGGGATCAAGCCTGGTTCTACAGCTGAAATGTGATGCATGTCTAATAACAGTAAATGCACACAAGAAATATAAATGTTTTGATGCAGTCACAAAATTTTCCAAAAATGAAATGTAAAAGTTTGCAAATAACAGAAAAGCTAATCAGGCTGAGAACCAGGGCATGCTAAGAGAGAATTGGGATGAATTACTCGAGGAGTCATGATCGAGGCAAGAGATCTTTCATCTAAATCCTTAGGAGGAAGGGGAGGTTGTGGTAAAATCCGGTCATCTTTATCAGCCTCTTTTAGTTTTAGTTCCATTGGCTGTAGAGCTTGGTGTTGGTAAGTAGTTGTAGGTAATGGCTAGAAAAGGAAGGAACATGTTTTGTTCTCAATGATATTCATCTTAACATTCCCCAAATAATGGTGTATTATCACAAACTCTTCTGAATTTCTGAGCTTCTATTCTTCATTCAATGAATACTATAAATACTGTGAAATTATATTAACACAGTACTTTCAAATCAGGTATTTGTTAATGCCTCAAATTATATAAGAGATTTAATTCTAAAATTTAATAGATCTTTTAAAAATTAGGTAATATCAAATTATTTCTTACTTTTTATAGTTTTTAACAAGATTTTACATTATTTATTTTATATATTTGAAATGCAAACACATACTTATATTAGAGCTGAATTGTATTATTGCCAGATATGATTGAAGATACCAAACATCACTATTAATGTGTAGGAGCTGCTTTTCATATTCAGCATAGTATCATGTTGTGTCACTGATCACATGTGCTTTCCCACCATAATTGGAAGATGAGCTTGATGGTGACATGTACAGCTCATGCATCTTCTTTTAAGTGTTTTATATTAGATTAGTCATGTTTTGTCTTGTAATCTTAATAAACATATTTTATATATTAATGCTGGTAGTTGCTTTTGCCGACAAATATGTTTACTTTATCAATACCATTTAATAAAAAACACATTGTCCATTCCAGCAGAAATTGAATCGATTTCTTCAATACTAAAAAAAAGTAAACATAGAAAGCAAAATAATAAATTATTCCAAAAGTTAAATAGCAAAATTAAAAACTTTTCCTTTATTCCTAAAAATACTCATATTATTTTCAAAAGAAAGTTTTAAAAATATATTAGCTTGTACTTATACACATTTCGCTAATTATTTAACTTCACAGCACAAAGGAAAAACATTCTTTAAAAGTAACTTGAAACAATTTTATTTTGCAACAAAATCTCGGCTTTTACAAAAACATTAAATTTAAAGAATTGCACTTTTCTAAAAATGGCAAAGAGTAGTTAGAAGAAAGATGATAAGAAAAGATATTGGGCAACATATATTTCATTCACATTTTGCAATTCTTTACATGAGAAACTGGCAAAATATCTGTTGACTGCTTCCAATACTCTTTCAAACTTTTAAGTAAAAAAAAATACCGTTATTAAAATGTACTAATAATAAAATAGAAAGATTTAAATATTTTTAGCAACAAAATTTAATAGAAAAAAAAACAGAAACACATAAAATATCATAAGCTAATCAAATAAATGATAAGATCTATTGGCACATAAGCATAGAGAAGTCATTAAACAAATAAGGATGGTGCTACAGTTGTGTCGAATGCAAAACCAAGCATACATCACCTCAACTTTATCATAAAACATTACTACTAAGTAAAATATTTATATAAAGTGTAAGATGGATTTGTGATAAATATTAATAGTTCACATTCAGACCTCAAAAACAGTACTATTAAAAAAACTATCTAAAAATAATAAATAAAAAAATCAAAAAGTATTATGCACATTTCTTAAAAACCTAAAACATGCTGCTTTCTTGGTTAAATGTTTAAAATTGAACAGTATACAATTAATTGGCATGCAATTAAATATTTCTATAATTCTAAATATTTTAGTTTTGCCCTTTTAGGCCGATAGATATAAACTAAATGCACAAAATTAAAAAGAATTTTTAACTATTATTAAATATCTAATTTAAAACTAAATCTGAAATTTTATTTTTACATGGTGGCAGCTTAAATTAAATATGTAAATATATAGCTAAAATGTGAGATTAAAGATATCTTACAGGTTGCTGGGTTGGGCTACTTGGCAAATCTGATGAGTAAGGGACTTCTTCAGGCTCTTCTTTAATAGTCACTTGTCCTTGAAGGCTAAGTTCTGAATTTAGAGCATTTTGTTGAATGGTTTGCTGCATTTGCTGAAGTTTTTTCAAGAGTTCTGGATTGCAGAGCAAATTTTGTGCCATACTGAAATACAAGATAAAAAGTTGTGAAAGGAAGTTAAAAACTAATAATTAAAAAAAAAGAAGAAGACATTCTTCAAAACACAAATAATAGCAAATACTTCATATTAAAGCAAGACCAGTTTTGCACAATTATTTGAATTTGTTTTAATTTGATTATTTTAACATCTTGTTTAAAAGCAACAACAGATTTTGGAATGGACAATTTTGAAGTATAGTCAAATGATAAACCCAAGCTGGATTCCCTTTTACAAAACCCTCACACTCCACTTGTGGAAGGATATTTGGCTGCAAAAATTTACTTAAGCCCAGACTTGCTTGCACAGCAGTTCTTTGGTAAAATCGGGTTTTGAATCTAGAGCCCTCTGGTCTTGATGACAAAATCTTACCTTTACCATTACTCCATAATTTAGACTGAAGAATCTATCAGAGATA
This sequence comes from Argiope argentata, assembly GCA_026289955.1. NCBI lineage: Eukaryota > Metazoa > Arthropoda > Arachnida > Araneae > Araneidae > Argiope > Argiope argentata. The sequence goes on along the minus strand of JAOUZG010016644.1, from coordinate 2,268,872 downwards.
GTAGCTTTTTATGAACAGTGATTGATCATATATTTTCAAGATAAACTTCATAAATCAAGTTAACAAATATTTATTCAAAATAATAAGACTATTTTTCGCTAGAAGTTTCCAAGGATTTCAAATCAACAATTGTAAATCCTAATTTTACAAAATTAAAACAAATGTTTAAAACAAGTGAGTAAAATAACCTCACCTTAATGCCAATGCATTAGGCTGGTTAGAAAGATTATTTTCATCATTTTTGGATTCTTCTTCATCTTCCTCATCACCATAATCAAAATCTAGAAGTTTCTACATGGAAAAAGAAAAGATAAAAATTATATGCCTTTGTTCAATAGATAACAATGCTTTCCATGCCATACAAAAAATTTCTTTAAAGAAGAAAAGAGACAACATTATTCATATAAGGTTAATATTTCAGCAAGATACAGTTGATAGTTATCGAAGAAAAAAGTACTTAACTTTCAAAGAAATTGGTAGCTATAAGTAAGTTTTATTAATAAATTGTTTATTATGAATTAATGAATTTATTATAAATTAATGAAATTTTAGTAAAAATTCATTTTTATTTCCAAAAAATTATAAAATTTCTAGCATTTGGGAAATAAGTTAATTGCTGAAAATGTGGTTTGCTCATCATTTCAAAATATTTAATAAATTATTTACAAGTCTTGTTTGATGCCACTTTATGAAAACCCTCATTGTGTATTACCCAATCATTGATCCAAATTTATAATTTTCTAAAAGTTTACTTAAGATAACATTCTCTAGTAATAACTGCAACCCCAAATTAAAAATCTACAAAAGTAGCACTTCTCGAAATTAAACATTATTTTGAATAATTCAGAATGCTATTGTGATAAACATAATTACATGCTAAATTTAAAACAATTTCATATGCAAGGCCATAAAAATTTGGCAGAAAAAAATAAAAAATTTAATATAATTTTTTGATGTTCACAAATTTTATTTTGTTCATATAATATCCATTATATTCAGGAAAGAATGCAATTTTAAAAGTATTTATTTACATAACTTTTAAGACATAGGCTTTTTCCTAAATCTTTCAGTATTACATCAGAATTCAAAATGCAAACTAAAGTATCAATATTAATAATCATTGGAGCTGATTTGGAAGAATTCAGATTCATGAGGAATCAGAAATATTGGTAAATTGCCAGAAATGGGAAAATTTATGAAATTTTTCATAAAATTCTAACAAATGGAGTTTTGTACAAATTTCAAAATTTCACATACATTTTTGGTTTAAATAAATATTTTATGATCAGCATAGTATATACTTTTTTTTCCCAGATGTTCATCATTTACCAAATTGCAATTCAAAAAAATTAAATGGACTAACAAAAATTATTCCATGAAAGATAGCAATGCAGATTTAGCTAACTTTGTCAAATTTAGACAGTTCTTTTGTGCATCTTCTCTTAGTCTGAACATTAAAGCCCAAAAGTTCACATCATCAATCTCAGCTACTTCTGAAAGCAATTAATGTACTATTTTGTCAGTTTTTGATCTTTTGTTCTAAAATATTCATATCAAATTAAAATATTTAATAAATTGCCTATTTATTTCATATTTATTTATTAATTAAGACTTTAAAATGTAAAGTAAAATTAGAAAATTTTAAGCTTGAAACGAAAAATAATTTTAAAAAAAAGTTTTTTTTCTCTCTTTATCTTTGAGGTGTGCAAACTAATTTTCAGAATGCAGTTACATTTCTTATCCTAATAAATTGACCAATTATTGATGCCAGTCCTAATAAATTAAATAAAAATAAATCATGAAATGATCAAGAAAAAGTGTTCATAAATTTTTGAACATATACAAAGTTATAAAACTTCAACAGCTTTACTAATTAAGGTTCAATTTTGGTTTTTTAAGACTGCAACTGAAATTATCTGAATTGTCAGAGGTGAATTATAACTTTAAAAAAAAATTCTAATTTGAGAATCAAATAAAATCTTAAGTCTAACAAGACAATTTAACTAAATTTTAAAAATCTAATAAAAAAGTTTTTTTTAAAAAAATTCTAAACATAATCACCCTTGATTCATATTTTAATTTCTATCAAATAAACAATCAAAATGCACAAACTCAACTTCAGCAATTTACTATTAAAGTGAAGGTACATAATTAAAACCAAGCAATGTAGTGTAAAATTCCTAAAAATCTATTAATTCTAATCTAAAATTGAATTTGAAATTTTTAAAAAACATTTTATAAGTTTCATCATCCATTGTTTGCATACTTTAACACAACTTAGGAATATATATAGAAAAATATTGGACAAGAAATCAAAAGTCAATTTTTGATGAAAAGAATTTTATGAATGTTTATTACCACCCCCTTTCATGTTTTTAAAAATGGTCTATATTTTACAAATCGAGCCTCTTCTCATCATAGATATTACCAGGATAATAAAGAGATATTACCAAGCATTTTAGATCTAAGGATGGATCTGGTGTGACTAGATTTTTGTTTATAACTTCTTTATGGAAAGTCAAACATTATTACAATTAATTATGATTCTACCGCTGCTAGTGTTCACAATTTACATTCAGATTCCGAGATAGAAATGTTATAATTGAGTATGAATAGCAATATTCTATAAAAACCAAATAATACCTTGAAACATAAATAAATAATAACTTGAAAATAAGTTATTTGGCCATCTAGAAACTAATGGACGTACTTTGTTATATTAACCTACATAGAAACTTGGAAGTATTGCTCTATTGTACAGCTGATATTTAAATCCAATAGTTGATGACTGAAATTTATATTGAGTAATTTAAAAATGAAATTCATACATAGCAATGTTTCTGCAATTAAAGCTTGTTGGATACTTTTTGTCAGCATTTTGTTATTGTAAAAAAGAAGAAGAAGGAAATGAAGTTCATAATAAAAGCAACTATGAATCGAAGTGAGAAAAGGGTTAAAAAAAATATTAGCATACCTTATTGAATTTTACAGTAGTATCATCTTGTAAATTTTCTTGCTTTATTTGTGCCCTGAACAAAGATGAACGAGATTCATCTTCCATAGCATTCACCATTTCAGATTTTGTGAATTTTTCCAAATTCTTTGTAGACATCTATTTAAAATATGTAAAAAAATTTAATTTACAAATAAAAAAGTCTAAAGTTTAGGAAAATGTAAATATTATTATAGGATCTAACATGACATAAATGAATGTCTGCATAAAATTTATCATTTAAAATTATACACTTCTTGCTAGTCCAATATATTATCAAAATACATTGGATAAAATTTGATATACTAATTTATTTTCATTACAAAGAATTTAACTTGAGAGTATACACCAGCAATAAATATATCAATTACTCATTTTAGAGAAACATCTAAAATTTTATTAAATACTTACATTACTGCAATAAAAATGTTTAATTTGTTTTGTTTAAAATTTGTAATTAAAGCAATAAAAATCCTCATTACCTGCAAAAGAACCAATTTTTTCATATAATATGAACTAAAACTTCATTAATATTATAGTTCTTTTCCCCCCATCATAATTCAATTTTTGGATATCAGGCTATCTTTGGCTTTTATATTTTTGTCTACTAGGCACATAATTCCATTTATTTTCTTAATGGCATTTTTTAATAACTGCATTAATACATATAAGAATATACTGTTAGACATCACAAAATATTTTATCCAAAATTCAACCTTCATCCTTCTTATGACAAAAGATATTTAATTTCATACTCTAATTCTATATATTTTACTTATCCAGTTTATATACACGCAGATTGGTAGATTTCATATTACAAATTTGACTAAGAATTTACAGAAATTTGGATTTTTACGAAAAAACACAATATATTTCATCCTCCTATCTGATTGTATTCCAATTTTGTATTCACAAGCATACAATTCCAAAAATGTTTCATTGAAGAATCCTAGTTTATAAAGGATTAAAGTAAGTCTGCATTTCAGACCTACTTTCAGATAAAGTTTTCTGATGATTTACAATATTTTTTTTTTCATTGCATAACCTACATATAAAGATGGAAAAAAGGCATTGATGAAAAGTAATTTTACCTCTGCATAAGTTCTGTTATCAGGTGGAGGCTCGTCATTGCCTTGTGGCCACCCTTTCCAAGAATTAGATTCTTCTACTTTATGACGTGACATTCTTTCTTCATTGGCAGATGTAGCTAATAATTATAATAAAATAAGAATATTATGAAAAAAAGAAATTAATTTATCTCAAGAATGATAAATTTAGATTCTGAAAATATCAAAATCAGTGAAAAAAGTCATGAATGAACCACAGAATAAACCTCCAATTAAAGGATAAAATGAATAATGCATATAAAAACTGCTTGAAATATTAAAAATAAGCAGAATTATTAGAAAACAGAAAATTAATCTATATCAAGAATTATAAAATTCTAAAACATTCAAATAGAAATGTGTCATGCCTGAGTATAAAGTAGCAAACTTCCAGCTAAATTAAGAAATTGTTTTTAATTATATCTATGTCCTATTTAGCAACTAATGAAGAGCTACATAAGAATGGATCTCAGAATTTTTATCCATGATCAAAATATACATAAACTAATTGAACCAGGATTCTCTTCCCTAACTTTTTTTTTTAATCGGTAAATTGATCCTCAATAGATATAAGCATGCAATAAAGGATTGCATAAATCCAGAATATTGTGTTAATTAGAGCCACGAACCTGCAACGCTCCAGCTATAAAATAGTATTACAAGCGGGTGTAATGCGCGACGAAAGAGAAAACGGGAGAGAAACTTCACAAGGAGCTTCGCGCCAGACGAGTTGGTTTGGCGAAAGGAATAGTCTGGTAGCTGCTGGATTGCTCGTGGTGTTTTCTGAAGTTTTGCATGATCGGCTATATAAGGGACAATATGCCGCCATTTTGGCAGTTTTTCCTCTAGGAAGAGAGGCGTATCGCTGGACCAGCTGATTACTTTTCTCGCTTGTTATTAGTGAGCTTTGTTTATGTTTGTTGTTAAAGCTGTATTATTGAGCTTGCTATGATTTACTGTTTGCTGTGCTATACAATATCTGTTTTGAAGTCTGTGTTTATAGTGCTTAAGGTTTGTATTTATGCTGTTAGTGACTGTTAGATTGTGTTTATCTGAATTTTTACTTTATCAAGTTATCCTATAAATATCTGTAAATAAATTTGTTTGTGCTGTCCTCAAGTAAAGTCCATTCAATCTGAACCCGCTAGGCTAAAAATGTAACAACAGCTATAAGGTTCTGACATGAGGCTATCACTTGATTGATTTGAGAAAAATAAAGCAAATGGCCGTCCCTCCTCTTCCACACATATTGCACTTATTCTCTCTTCTCACTCTATATATATTGTAGGTTATCTATTTAAAACTTTATTTTCCATGAATCTACCTAGCAAATGACATTACATTAAAAGCAATAGTACTAACAGTCAAACACAAGAAAGGGATAGTTCTCTTCTGAGGCTGGGGGCCCCAGACAAACCTATCATCGAAGTCAAAATTTATTTAAAACTTCTGAATTATAACTGTAAGACAGATAAATATTTTCTTGTAATATTTTCATACATAAATCTTACAATATTTTTTCAGAATTGAAGATTTTTCAGAATTGAGACTGAACTTGGGTTAGGAAAGTTAGTTTTATATATTAAAACTAATATTAAGTCTATAAATAATAGTCATTCAACATTTTATTTAAAAAAAAGACAGAATTTTAAATTTTTAAAAAACAATATGGAACGGGGAAAAAATCACTTACTTTCATTCGAAGTATTTGGGTGCCCCATATCTAACAGAGGTTGAATTACATCAATTGGAAAAACATTGTTCTTTTGCCACAAATTAAGCACACGGATTATTTTTGGCTATAAATAAATGAAAAATTTAGAGAATTAAACAAGATTTATAAGTTGAATAAGTATGAAGGTGGGAAGGAAATAGAAAAAAGTGAACATACTCTATCTTCTTCTGCACATTTAAAAAGATTCTGGAAAGTAGTTGTAATATTTTTGACAAATCTTGGCCCAAATACATCTTTATCTGCTCCGAATTGATGCCTAGACTGCCGAACAATGGAATCCACAACATACAAACCAGGAACTTTATATTCTGGCCGACACTGAAACCCAAAATATTTTTTAAAAAAATAATACAAAATTGTTCAAATATGATATATCATCTACTTTATGAAATATATAAGCATATTTTAAATAAATCTTGCATAATACTACAAAGTTCTAATTAAAAGATTTTAAAGCTATACATTTTGTTTTCATAAACACATAAGATTTTGATTCTTTGTTGCATGTATTAGTCTTATTTTACATCTTTTAATTGGATTAAATCAATTTTTGAAACAATTTATTTATTTGTGTAACAATCTCATACACCATAATGGTGAAGATTACAAAATGAGAAACATCAGTATTATCTAAAAATATCTTTCTGAGTTAAAACACAATTATTTGTCTTAATTTTTAACTAATGGTATAGATGAAAAACTTTACTTCAATTTAAAATTCTTTTTTTTTTTTTTTCATTTTTTTTTCAAAATTTTTTTCTCTGTTTATAAGAAATTGAAAGGTGAGATTGTGCACTCTTCTTAATATCCCACAAAGATATAATAATTTCCTTTAATTTAAAATCCATGATATATAAAGCAAGTTAATAAGGACAGAGGCATGGAATAATCTCCCAACTAGTTACATATAAGGAAACTCCTAATAAGGAATGTAAAAATGTTAAGACTTAAAAAAGATGTGAGGCATTTATTTATTTATTCCTCAGAAAAAAAAAAAAACTTTATGGAATTTTTGCATGTTATATATATATATATATATATATATATATACACACATAATTTATACAAAAAGCCTGTTGTAAAATATAAGGAATTCAGTTCAATAAATAACTATTTTAAATTATTGTCTTAAACCCTATAATAATAATTTCTATATGATGGTGGTTCACTTTCTTGTTGAATTTTCGATATCTTCAAATGCAGATGATTTTCCAATTAAAAAACTATCAAGTTTTTGTCATAACAGTGAACTAATTTTCACTACCGTTCTTAACAATATTAGAACACTAAAAGGGAACTGTAAAAGCTTATTAATTCTGTTATAGTTTACTTGAAGACGCCTATATATATAATCCTCAAACTCCTAAATATTTTTAACTGCACATATTGAACCAAACAAGGTTCTCAAGGCAAAATATCAATTTCAAAACTACGTGTTATGATTTCTTTTTATTTATGATACTTAATATTTTAATTTTTTTCAAATTTACAATAAAATTTTTAACAGTATTTTCTTCAATTATTTTTCTTTAAAAAAACGTACATTTATAAAATGTGTTTTTAATACTTTTTTTTTCGTCAAAATATAAATTTAGTTCATTTGGGATATTATTGATTTGACATAAGATTACTTAATTAGATTTTCTTCTACCGCAGTTAATGCAGTAGAATTAATTATGTGAATTTATCAATGCTATCATCCCAAAATTTAATTTTTAGTCCTGGAGAAAATAAGCATCCAGTACAAAATATGACTTGGGAAACTGCTTAAAAAATGCAATTAAGATAATATGAATTATATTTCTTGAGAAACTGTAGAGATGACCTAAAATGCTTCACAATACAGATAAAGAATTAAAATCTGAGAAACAAAATTTGTAGTTTCAATCAAACAAAACTATAAAAAAACATGCAAGATTTTATTATAAAAATTTTTATAATAAATTAGTAAAATAGTATTGTATAATATAATATATACCTTTTGAATAAATTTTTCAACACTCTGAACAATATGCTTGTAAAACTTTATGCCTTTGATTGCACTCTTTGTAATAGATGTCATTTTAGCTTTGGAAATGGGTGGCTTGACATCATATAATGATGACAGCTAAAAGAATAAGAAACAAGATTAAATCATAAAGTAATTGAGTAAGATAAATAAAATCTATCTGGCTATTAATTTAAGATTATGTTCCAAATAATAAATTAATCTTAAGAACAGAAACTACAATATATATATAT
>JAOUZG010016644.1:2238182-2260398 GCA_026289955.1 Argiope argentata | reverse complement strand
ATATATATAAAATGAATTTGACTTTACAACTGAAAAAATCATTAATAAGATTCTTTAAAAAAGATGCCTATATCATTTATCTCATAATATATTAAAGATAAACCAGCCTAACCTATAATTAAAGTTACTGACTAATTTAGTGATTTTCTCTTTCAGTATGTTTTCTCTTATTTCTTAGGAAAGCAAGCATTATACAACAATTGGATTTTGTGAAACTTTTTAACCAATTCAAGTAATATAAAAAGAAAGTTTATATTTACATAACAAGAATTTTATTATATAAAATTTATACTCATTAGCATACCAAAGCAATTATGTTTTAATTAGAACATTTCAAGCAATACCATGAAATAATAGTTCTCAGATCAATCAAAGAATCCTCTTTCAGTTCTTCAACAATCATATCCTTATTAATACTAAATCCATTTTCCACAGCGGCATTGTCATATGACAACACAAAAATTATTTTTGAAACCTCTCAAAAAGGAGGAAACTCTTTCAACTCCAAAATATCAGAATAGAAATCATAAAAGCAAGTCATATTAAAAATGAATCAATCTGCTCTTTGTATATACTTTTTGTTTCAGAAAAATTTCAAATTGGGTATTTACCCATTGTCAACATGACACGAAATTTGATTTGAACAAAGATGATGAAGTAAATCAGCCGTTCATTTTTCGCATTATACATTATTTTTCATTAAATGTGGATTTAAATAAGATGCAGCACTTACAACAGACAATTTTTTGGGCATGCATTCATATATATTTTATTATATTCTTCACAAATATAAAACACTCTGTTAAAAAAATCTTAAAGTGGTGCTTCTTTTAGTCCATTTTTAAACAATATTTTTCATCAACTTTAGCAAGCATAGATATATTTCAATATAAGAAAGGCACTATTGATTTAGAGGTACTTATGAATTAGACCGTCAATAGTTAACCCATTGGCGATGGATTCAAATTTGGCGATAAACCATCAATGCCAATGAAACCTACAAAATGGTGACAATTAAGGTTTGTACAATTTTTTAAATAATGGCGGTTTAGCAACTCATTGGTGATGCCCCCAAATTTGGCAAGAAAGCTTAACAGTCTAAATCGGTAAGTACTGATTTTGATTTAAGTATATTTTTTAAAATAAGAAATGACTTGGGAAAATAAGCAACATTTGAGAAGCTAAATTTACATAAAATCAATTTATTTTGAGAAGCATTTACCATATAATTGCATGGTAAAACAGAACAAAAAAATTTTAATGAAATCTATGCACTAATTATGCTGTCCAAAATTTTTAAACCATATTCTCTACTATTGAATATGCTTTAATTATCTACACAATTGATAGAATAAAAATTCAATGGAAATCCAAAAGTATTTGTAACTGTCATTAATTCGGAATAACCACATGGACTATTTTTAAATATTAACATCCACTTCCTATTTAGTAGTAGATGAGCATACTGAAACCATATGGAATACGAGTAGTATAAAAGTACCTAGATTTAAAATTTTACTTTCACTTTTGCACAAAAGTTATTCAACATGTTTTAGAAATTTAAAATTTACATTTGATGCATCCATGCTAAATTGTAAACATAAAAGTATATAAAATATTTAATACAACTTCTTTAAAATTCTTGAATATTTGTTGAGTATTAGTAAGACTTAAAAATAATGAATTTTCTATACCTTGTGGAAACTCTATAGTTAGATTAAAACAAATATCTCACAATAAGATCTAATAAGCATTTTTGTGAAATGCAGTTCAAAGCTCCATCAAAGTATATTGTCATTTTTTATTCTTTTAAGATTACTAAAAGATTATTACAAAAAGGAAGCCAATTCACAATATGCAACATTTTCACATTCTTAGTATTTTTTTAAAATTATTATTCCATTATCAAAGAACACATGTGAAAATATATTCATAAGTAAAAAAATAATGCATTAAAAGAAAATTACACAGCAACAAATTTTGAATAATTGTTCTTGAATTGAGAAGTGATGTTCTCAATAATCAAATACCAAAATAGTAGGAGAAAAGTTTAATTCTTAGTAAAAAGTTAAATGGAAATCTGACTAAAGATATAGCACTAATATTAAACAATTTGCCAAATTTGATCATCCAACCATAATCTTTAATTAGGTACTTATATGTTAAGCCGCCGATCTTTATCACAAAATTTGAATGCGTCGCCAATGAATTACTAAACCATTGTCATTGATGGTCTAATATGCAAGTACCTTTAAATTTTATATTTGATGAGATATCTAATACTTGATAGTCAATCTAATACTTGGTAGTCAATATTAAAAGAAATTTATAAGGTATTTTTTAATTTTATTACTTATTTATAACGTATGAATGACCTAAAATACAGCTGTTTGCATATTATATATTTTCAGGAGTGGTATCAAAACAGGGTTAAATGGATGATTAGTGTGCCCCTAAGTTTGTTGCCAATAGGAATCGAATGCAATACTCTTCTAGCAACCCTAATGCTGCTTTGTTTACTATTTTTAATGATGATTGAGTTGAACATGAACTATGACTATTTTAAGAAAAACGTTAAATTAAAAGTAATAAAAAATATTGATCAAAGATTTTAATTTTGTTCTTAATTAAAATTAAAAGCTTTTTCACAACTATTTAGACACACAATTTTATTTTTAATGTAAACACAATTTAATAAACTTGATTTTTTTTTTTTGCAATTTTAGATTGTCAATATACGCTTTAAAAAATCGTCTGAATTCGTATTTTATGAAATCAACTACATTTTGACTTTAAAAGTCAGATGTAATGGAATTCTTTACAGTTTTGATAATTCTGTTTTTGCTCTAATGGTTGGTTTCTTTGATAATTTGTTATGTCAGTAATTGTGTAAGAATAAGGAATGAAAGGCAGTATTTCGAATCAGCAGAACGGATGAATGGTGAGTGGAATAGGTATATTTTTTACGAGCTGATGAATTTAGGAAATAATGCTTGTTTGAAATTTTGTATGGAGAATCTTTTGATTACTTCTTCCTCTTCTTTTGATTACACACAGTCTTTGTGTTCAATGTGCAAGGGAAGCTACAAGGTTCCCGCTCCCACGGCCAACGAAGCCGTAGGCGGTTTTTTTTAAGTTAACAAATTCTGCTCTGTGCCAGAATACTGAGGATAGAATAACTAAGTTCTTCTGTCTATACATAGACTTTATAATAGAAAAACATTGTAAATGTCAGACTGCAGTAAACTAAAATAATACTTTCATGAGTTCAAAATTGAAAACATTACTTTACTAGTGCCAAAAGTTCCAATTTTTATGTTAAAGAAAATTAAGAACAATTTTTTTTTATTTAAACATGTGTCCATAATTCAATTTTTTTTAAAAAAAAACAATATAACTATAACATTTTTAACTTATTCTAAAGAAAAATCAAAATTTTGAAAACTAGATGTCAAACAAGAACCAAAAATATAAGCAAATGGATCCTGAAAGATAAGTTGATTATGCTAACTGAATTAAATTACTTAAATGTATAAATAAATGTTTTGAAAGGGCATGAAGAGTAAACAACTTGGATAAAAGTGGATATGGAAAACAAACTGACAATAAAATACAACATCTGCACAAACTTTTTTCAAAAAAGGCAAAACAGTTGCATTCAAAATTCAAGAAACATTTAAATTTACACCTCCAATCTCAAGTAATAACATCGTGGTCAATAGAATAAAAGAGAAAAGTAAAATGTGTAATACTGTAAACATTGACATAGAAACTGCGGCAAATACAGATATTTAGTGGTATTTATAACAGAAGGATAAATGCATACTGCAATATCAAACAGAATAATTATCAATTAATAACTTGAAAATTTAAAATATGCAATACAAGAAATTACATCATACATAATCTCTTTTAAATTTTATCAAATAGCAAAGATCTACCGGCTGGACTTAAAATTATGCAATAACATTTAATCAACTACAACTTTATCACGCCACAAACTAAACCATGAAGAATTAGAAACTAACTGATAGATATACCATACACAGACCACATTTTTCCTTACCTCCGAATTGAATGCTTTTACGGCATCCATTTTTCCTTTTCAAAATGTCTTATTTACACGAAAATAATCACAAAAACACGGCGTTTCGAAAATAATACATAGCTCAAAATGGCGTCAGGATACAAACATACCGCAGGCAGAATATCTATTTAAAAATAACTGCAACCGCGAAGTGAAAGAGTTACAGTCAAATCGATATCAGCAAGAATTTATTCGCCAATCGCCTATCTTACATAGTGAATGTAAACAAAGTAAGTTCAGTACCAGACAATTATATTCGAATTTGCCAAAATATTTTCACAATTCTAATACCGGATGGTTTAAATTTAATACTAATTATTATTTTCTCACAAATCTGTTCAAATTTAACATCAATTAATTTTTTAGAGATATAATCGCAAAATTATATTCAAGGCATTATTTTGATATTGTTTTGCAAATCAAAATTCGATTTGTAGAAACTAATTCTTCACTACAGAAATCACGAAGGACAAGAACCGCAGAGAAGAAGCACAATCTCTAATCTAAAATTGCCTGTCAAATACCTGTTTGTGACCCCTGAAATGGATGATGGTCGGTTTCATGAAAGTTATAAAATGATTGTTGAAATATTTGCTCATTGAAAATGAATCAAACATATTCGATTGCTATCGCTGGAGCGGAAAATCGGATCACCTTTTTGAATTCAGATCTGTTGCTATGTGCAGTCTCTGGAGAAAGAGTCAAAAATCTATCAAAACTTCAATTTATTAATAAGAATTTAAATTTTTTTTTATTCGTTTTTATAAAGGGAAGGGTTATTATTAAGGTAAGCGTTTATGGTAGTTTCTGATAGCTATTAACTAACTAAATTTCAGCTCATTTTCTTTCTTATATACATTTTATTCGAACTTTTGAAAAAATATATTTTACTCTTTCAAATCTGGGCGTTTATGTCCTGAATTTTTTATCGTACATTATTTAACACATAGTATTTACATTTTTAAGTCCATTTAATGATGGAAGACTATTTAAAATTTTGATAGTTGATTCTATGAACAACATCATAAAAGTATTTTGAATATTTCTGATATTTACTAAAAGAATTATTTTTATCACATCAATCAAAAAGATCCATTATAAAAGCCCCAGGTAGCCAATCCTGTACCACAATATTGTGCGATATTATATGATATTAAACAATATTACACAATATTGTACAATATTTGTGTGCTTCTAGGGGCGTGTGCTAACTGCAATACAGACACACAGAGAAAATAAAAAGCAAAACTGACTGATTAATCGACTCAAGTGTATTTGTTCAATTTGTTAGTATCTTTATACTGATTTTGAAATCTATTTCAAAATTAACTAGTTTACTAACTTTCTGTTTAATTTATCCCATATCAATTTCGTTATAAAATTTTCTTTTATTTCCTGATCCCAATCTACTTTTTCTATTTAAGTAATTCAAATCAAGCTCACAAATTCCTAAATTGGCCAAAAAGCGGTATACTCCCTCACTCCGAGTGAAGAAATAAAATACTGCTGACTTAAATAAATTCTCCTGGATCCCTATAATTCCCTTGCATGTGTTGACGCGTTTAAAGAAATCCCTAAAAAATTTTTATGTTATATATAAATCCAGGATAATTAATGTCTCCCTCTTTTAAGTTTCTTCTGCTCTTGTGCCGCGTTTTGAATGGACGAGTTCTTGCCAGCGGTTCTTGTAAATAAATCATGCTTCCTGATAGAATTAAAACGAAGTTAAAAATTCATAGTGCTTTTTCGTCTTCGAAACTGGCCTTCTGTCTTCAAAAAACTATTTTCACACACACACATACACACACTGTGCTAAAGAATAATTTAGAATATTATTTTGCTGCATTTACAAAATAATGTGTGGTTAACAAATAAAAGTATCTATAATTATTATTTCTAACTGTTTTATGAAAATTATTTTAATCTTAACTTTTAGATTTGTTTCAAGTTAAAGCATTTGATATTAGATGGTGAAACTTTGATTAATTTGGTAGGATTAAAACAATTTCTATTACTTATGGGGAAATTAGAAAACATCGTAGTGTTAAATAGGTACTACCCCTTAAAATTTTTGTTTAATTTTTTAAATGGTTACTGTCTGAGTTTTAAATGCCATGTTAAAAATTGCTTACGAGTATAAAATTGGAATATTTTCATTGAATCTAAGAAAATTATTTGTGTACAGCGAGGAATTAAAAGATAAAAGAATTAACAACGGGAGAAACAGTTAATTAAAAATTATTTTATAAATTCTTTAAAAAATTTCAAATACAAACAAAAAACAATTTTAAATACAAAAAAATGTAAGTTATTCAACCGACAAATAGAAACAAATTATTACGTAATTTTTTTTCAATAGTTTTAATTTATATATTTTTCAAACTACAAAAGTAAATACTAGATATTAACTTAGCTATTAACTATAGATATGATTATATCTTACCTTAGTTATAGCTATAATTTAGCTATTAACTTTGTTGCAAAGGCAAAAGATGAAAGTCAGTTTATTCCAGTGTAAAATCATTCCACTTAATACAGAAAAAAATATTGACTTACAACATAATAAACACGTTATTAAGACATAAAATAGGATAAAATAAAGTAAAAATTTTAAGAGAATCAGTTATATTGTTTGTTAGAGCAGCCACCAACAATTAACTTCATTACAAGTACTAATAATTCCAAAAAACGGAAAAAATAATTCTGAATCAAGATAAGTACTGATTTTACAATCTCACATGTATTATCATATTTAATGATGTAGGCATTTATTTCCTTGTAATGGAACAGCATCAATATTACTGAAATAAATGTAGAATGCCTCCCTGACATCTTTTGCTAACTGCGCAAGTAATATGATTTTAAAAAGGAGAGACAAAATTGGTAACGAAAACGGAAATGAAAATGAAAGACTCATAAATGTGCAGAAGTAAAGAAAAAAAATTATAAAGAAATCTTCTAGGAAGCAATAAAAAACTACCATATTGAACCTTTCGTTCTAGGATTGTAACGATGAATTTTTCAACTTTTTGCACCGGCCCTAAATACCCATAGCATCATACGAAAAGTGCTAATTGCTTAAAGCGGCTAGCACACTATGGGAACCACCAAAAACCATCAAAGGCAAGCTTCACTTTCGCTTGTCGAAAACAGATTTTAAACCATGGAAATGAATGAAAACGCCTACATTCAAATCAAAAAGTCTATCTCTTAATACGATAATTAAAAGATGACTTACAGCTATTTGAACAAAACTTAGTTTGCGGTTTTTTTAACAAATCTGTAGATTTTTGCTTAATTTTGAAAGAAATTTATTCTTAGTAAATATGTCTGAATATGAATACGATAGCAGCAAAATAATCTAAGTTAGATTAATCAATTTTGTTACGCAGTTCTAGTATCTGAAATGTAAATTCGTATCTAAAAAAAGTTCGTAAAATATAAATTTTGAATTTCCACTCAAATACAACAAAGGGTCGACTTTATTGACCACCCTCAGTACCTGAACGGGATTGCCCGAGGTATAGCATCCAAGATGAAAAATTAGCTTTAAACTTAAGTCTAACCTCCACCTGATATGACATGGGAGCATTACGGAACATAAAAAAAACATAAAAATATATTTCGAAATTATCAAAAATAACTGCAATTTTTTTATACCACACATTCAGAAATATTTAGACTTTTATGATGGTAAAAACATGATATATCCATAGACAAAACATAGGCGATCATTTGGAGTTTTAATTTCCTTCTTTTCGGTCTAATTAGATTAGAATCATTTAAAATCAGATGTAATCAAAGTATTGTAACGCATATGCATACCACAGTTCTTACTGTTTGCACATGCACTGTTTGAGATTCTCGCACATGCGCGGAGAAGTTTAAATCGCAATTATAAAACTCCCCTTTTTATTTTGATATGATTTTAAAGTGCTAAAACTTTTCCCAATAAATGCTTCATAAAATGGTACAAATATCTCCAATATTTCTCGAGTTTTTGTGGTTCCAATATACAGACGCTTTCAGAAGACTTCATTTTATATTATGTATAGATGTTAGCAGAAAATGTCGAAACATTTTGTTATAATATCTTTTAGAAAATTTTACGGCATTCCTAATATCGAGGAATATTATGAAGATATTTAATATCTTGTACTAATAGAAATTTTGCTAATCCACAAACATTCCTTCTTGGTAACCCCAAAGCAACTATAAAAATCAAGAATATAACTTTTTATTCATTTAGGTGATCCTGTTGCTAAAGTTTTAGCTATCCGCACAGATTTTCGATTTCAGTCAATTGAAAAATGCGTCTAGAATACATACTTGGTTTTCTTCCCTGTTTCACTTTATATTTATCATAATACTGTAAGGAAGTCGCCACTTTGTCTCCTGCTGGAAGAGACACATGATCGAAAATGATATTCCTATCAAGCGGTGAGGCTATTCATCCCATTGTGTTACCCCCGTTCTTAGAATTTGAGATAGATAAGGGATCACACATGTTTTCGGCTCATTAAAGCAGTAAACCGTGCCGAAATACCAGACGGGACTATTTCGTCTATGGACCACCCAGCTAGGAAGGTTTCCGATAACGAACAGCAGATGCTGTTTACAACCCATTGAAGGAAGAACGCAGGTGTGAACAGCGGGTAACGGTGCTGATAAGGGGTAGATGTCTCAGAAATCTTCCCACGACATGGCGGCGCGAGTGGGAGGAGAATGATTGGACAACCGGCATCTCCAGCGCGCCAATATCAGCCTGAGAGGTGGAGCTTCGCGCCCGTTAAAAAGGGAAGAGAGAAGGAGAGAAGAGGAGACAAGCGGATCCGGTGGACGTGACGAGCTGTGAGGAGTGCTGAAGTGGAAGAGATACCTCGCGATCTCGAGTTTGTTAGAAAGATCTACCAGAAGTAATCCGTAGATCTCTGGAGCTGCAGGCAGTAACCGAATACGCTGACAGCTTGTAAATTCCCGGCATAGTTGTCGAACAGTCAATCCATTGTAAATATTTCCTGTATCTAACCTAGATGACGTGTTTTCTTGTGTAAAGCTGTAAATAAACCCTTTGTGTATAACACGCTACCATTTTATTTGACCGACCAAGGTCAAGTCTTACAATACCATTTCATGTTAGAAAGCACAAAGCGCTAATAAGAGGGGTTTTAAAAATAAAACAAATTTGAACTCTCCAAGTATTCATTATTTTTTACCCCGGTTGAGGGGAAGCGAATCTTTTATCAGGAAGTATGCAAAGACAATTCTGGGTGACTATTCCAAATATTAAAACACTTATGGTTAAAAAACCGTTGTCATAAAAAAAATTCGAATTTTTTCATTTAGATTATTTATTTATTATGAAATAAGATTCAACAAAAATTAGCGGCGTTGAATTTTATAAAAATATAATTCGGGCATTTCCATACCTTCTGTTCTGTAAACACACACATTTTTTTTAATAATATTACAAAAGTTATGAAACATTTTCGATATTATCCATAAAACCTGATGTTGAATTTTTGTCAGTGATTATTCTTTAATATTTTCAATGCATCTTACGATTTAACAAGTAAGATTTTGAGTCAATTTCTTGCTTTAAATTAAAGCTAAAATTTCAGATAGAGAAAACTAGATACTTCTTAACACATGGAATAAACAAGTAATTGAGTTAATGTCTATTAAAATATTTCGATATAGAACATAATACGATGGAAGCCATTAACATTTTGAATAAATGATATTATTGAATATATATGTGTGTATGTGTAATTACGTTTAACATTTAATTTAATCCTAATTAATTTCTTAATTTTTAGCTTAGTTGAGCGTATATGAAAGTCATTCTAAAATATTCCATTTTTTTCTACTTAATTAAATCAACTGAAGCTTTGTAAAAGTATTGCGTCATCGGTTCCACGTGCTGAGTGGTGAGATAGTAAATCGCTGATGTAAACAAGTTCTTTTAAAGGATCCCTACGTTTCTCTTGTCAAGGTCAAAACATGCTAAAATTCCTGTCAGAATCGACACTTGTCAGATTTATGATACTCTGATGGTATATAAGACCAGTAATAAATGATTTCGTTCTCTTTATCCTTTTTGTTTTGCTTTTTTTATCCGTACTGTTTGTATATATTGCGTGCCTCCCGAGATGCAATAAAGTGAACTGAGAAATTCAACCTGTTTTATCCTTGATTTCGGCTACGACTCAACCTTCTGATTCAAACACAAAATTATTATGAGTCACATTTAATTAGCCATAATTTGGAAATACATTCACTTAACTCTCAAAACTGAACTCACATTTTGGTTGAAATTATAGAAAAAATTAGAAACATATGGTATAATCAACGTAATTGGGTAAGATTACTAAAATAATGCGAGTAAAAAGATTATTAAAAATTCAGAAATATTTTGCTGAAAAAAGCATTAAGACTGCTTACAAAGATGCGATTTAATTTTTACAAACCAATATTGCCAGCGAACTAACTGGTTGCCAAAGGCAGCTAATACATAAAATGTTTCATTTCTTGAAGTTCTTACAATAATCCTAAAATCACATATTCTCTATCGTTATACGACTATAGATTGGTACTATTCCAAAATTGATCTAATTGGTCATGCCTTAGAGTGGGAGGTTGTGTATTCAGTATGTCCTAATATATATCTATTTTGAATGAGCACACACTGAATGCAAGTGGGGAGGAAGAAGGCTGTCGTTTATAAATGGAAGAGTTTACGGCATATTCTAAGGAGGAGTTTCACTAAGAAACTGAAAGATGCTTAGTATAAGGTTTTTGCACCAAATTCTCGGATATTTGTCAAATTTTGGGCAAATTCATATCGAGAAAGTCTGTCTTTTCGGCTCTGTGGATATAAGTAACACTGTAACAATAAAACGAAGAGTGCTACAATTATAACCTACAGGTTCTGCAAACTTCTTATACTTTGGTTATTGAAATAAAATATACTCATTTCTTATGAGTTAAAAATCATTTTATTAACACACAATACAGAGAAATACACCAACATATGAAAGGAACTCGAACAGAACTACGCAGTAGTGTTTCTAACCCTTTCAGTTGTAAAAATAATTTAAAGTTGTATTAATAATTAAAAAATAGTATGCAAAGAAGTATATTTTATTTTGCCGAACTTTTTTTAAGCTTACATTTCACGGGTGAGAAATATATTTCCTATGAAACTATGTCATCATAAAGAAAATTAAATTTAGTGTTGAATTTTTTCCATGAAAAGATGAGAACCATGTTACAATATAAAAAATATCTATCACATTCTGCACACATGTAGTGCGTCCTCTTTTCTTGTCCTTGTATGCAATATTTTTTACATTGTCTATGATTGGGAACCCTCTCTGATATATGGCTTTCTATACTGCTAAGCACATACCTTTATGAACTGCACAATTCTTTGCTTAGAAGCTAACAAGATAAACTTTTTTTGAAGAATATTTGTCTATTATCTGACGCTATGTTAACTGTAGCATAATGTAGGTCTGATATAATCTTCCCAATACCCACGAAAGGGTTAGCATCAGCTCATACTATATTGAATGAAAGAGCAATGAATGAAAGAGCAGTGACGTAATGAAAGAGCAATCAGAGATAGCCTCATCACAACCCTTCAAATTCTCTTAAGTGGCGTTCACGCGACTCGTCGAATCTTCAGACGATAGACGAGCCAAGCGTTTCCTTGTTTTACCCCTCTTGCGGTTTCTTGGGGGGCTTTGATGTCTGTGGACGCGTCCGAAGTTTTCCCGCAAAATGTCGGTAATCTGTCCAGGCATCAAAGGACCCTAAGAAACCGCAAGAAGGGTAAAACGGGGGAACGCGTAGCCCTTCTGAAGATTCGCAGGTCGTTGGAACTAGGCTTTACGTAATAGCTGTGATGTCACAGTTTCGATCAGGGACACATTTGTTAATGATAAATAATGCAATGTCGAAGCAACAAAATGGGTTATATTAAGGAAACTAGATAAAGAAATTTGACATCTATGAAATAAAGCATCTATTGAATTTTGAACCTAATAGAACCAGATAAATTGTCTGTCAGTCTATACTTTTAGAAACATGTAAACACAATAATTCGAAACGCAATGACTTAAAAACATCAAATTTGGTATGTTTGTTTTTGATAACAATCGCAATTTTGTATGAAATTCTGGTTTCAGAAGGTTAGAAAGAAAAAACCTAAGACACAAATCCGATTTTTGGATACTATTAACAACATGTCAGGTATTAATCGCAAAAGAAAATATCATGAAAATTCACTCTATAGATTCAGTAAAAATTGTTGGAGGAATCGGTATTGTTTACCACTATTTAAAGGATTACACAGAAATCACCGAACATCTGTAAGTTGAAAATAATGACTTGAGTTCAGTACTGATGGTACCAAGTAATCTCGGGATTCTGAAGGAGATGATGTCAAAAATTGTCAGTTTTTTGCCAACTGTTCGAAAGTTTGTAGAGGAGGAGGAGGTTAGTAATTGACCACTTTGGAGCCAATTACCTCGAAGAGAATATCAGTTTGACAAATTCGGTCAATGTAAGGATGGACATTGCTAAAGACAGCAGTCGGCCACAACAAATCCTGCCGATACTGGTACGTTCAGTGGCGGCGGAGTGGTTGGTTGTGCATAACAAGATGAAAATACAGTAAAAATTCTAACTGCTCGCCAAAGTTAATATTTCGTAACTATTGTACGCCAAATGCTATATAAGGCGTTTTCTAGTTATAATACCTGCATTACAAAATGTGTGGGAAAGTTTTGGGAAGATTTCGCCCCTGTTTACTTTCGTGTACGAAAAAATATCAATCCAATTAGATGATATTTTCTTTATAATATTTGGTAAAGAAAGTGGTGTAATGACTGGCTCCCCTATGAACAAATTCTAAAATAAAACCAGAACGAGAGAGGCTATGGGGGAATTACGTGAGGAAGCGTGGTGTGAGGTGGTAAGACGACAGTTGTGTGATATGTTTCGTGGAATATGACATCAGAAAATTGCTAACAAATGTCCAGTTTAAAGCTGAAATAACTTTAGATCTTTTATATACGTGTAACTGTGATGTGTGCAATTAATTGCTTATTAAAACATATTGCATTAAAAGACTGTCGATTAGTATTTTCTTTTAAGAGACTTGTATGTAGAAGCATCTAATTATATTGTCAAATATTAGGCTATTTGTTATAGTAGTTAAAGTATTGAGAAATTCTGCTTCTTTAGCTGCAGCTTTCAAATTAAAATGATTAAACGATCTCTTTTTGAAACATTTCTTATTTCTCACGAGGCAAGTTTTTTTAAAAAAAATATTTATAAATGATTTTGATTTAATGTTTAAGTAAATAGTTTAATTTGCAAACTACAACAAAATGAATGAAAAAAAATATTTATTTGCTAGCCAATTTCAAGAGATAAGTTTTCTGTAATTTGAATGTTAAAAAAAATCAGAATTCAAATTTAAAAATAATTTTTCGCTAGATATTTTGAAATTGCTTTAATTTTTCTTTCTTAACGTTGTCTAAATAACTTAATTTCTAATATCAGATATTTTTCTGTAATATAAACTATAATATAGTTTTAGAATTATAAAACAACTTAATATAAACAAATGTTTAAATAAAAATCAAATATACGATTGCAAATTTCAAGAGAAAACAAAAATTTTGAGTTTGACCGATTTTAAGATGGGAAAAAGAGAAAATATCATCGTTCTTCTAAATATCGATGTATGCATAACCTGAGAGTCTCGTGATAGTTTCAAACCAGCTTAAGTTGGTTAATGACTTAAATTGAGAAAGAAAATTCGTAAGAATTCAGAGAATAAATAATTTGGACACCAAGTTGTAACTTTAGTTGGGATAATTCGACATATGAGAAAACCATCTGTACTATTTTCTAATAACCCTAAAAACGAAGAATTGATGCCTCAAAAACGATAAGTCGCTAACTTGTTACCTATGCACTTTGAGACTTTAAAAACTTCAAACCAAAACAACATCATGTTCTCACACGATACTAAAACGTACAAAAGGATATTAAAAAAGAATGTTAGTAGAATAATATTTCAAAATTTAATTGATACCTGATTTTAATTTTAATAAAGATTAATATGAAATCTGCTATGTATATTTCAATGTATCATGTCAGAACATAATTTCTTGAATGGTCAAGCATCTTGTGCTCATGCAAGTTAAATAATATTGTTATTCATTTTCATTGTTTTATTGAATGAGTCACTTTAAACGATCCGAAAAAAAATTTGTCTCGCATTTATTGTTAAAAAAATATCCCATTTCCTATTTATTTAATTTCATATAATCATGTGCTCAAAACGACACTTTTTCGATGTTTTATTTACCGTATTCATTAACTTGTTTTTAAAAAATCAGAGCTTTAGTAAATGGGATGGCAACGCGTTATTAAAAGCTGATTTTTAGAGATGCTCGTGCAGATAATAAAATTTCCTTTTTTTTGCCAATGATTTTTTGTCTATCTCATTTCCAAAATAACATTAGTTATAACATGATAATAAATTTGAACGCACGACTTTTATAAATTGAATGAAAGTACTTAACTAAATCATTTTAAAAATAATCATTCTAAAAAAACACATCTAAATTTTAGGACTCCTAATCAGATACCCATTAATCTATTTAATAATATAATTTTGTATGAGATGGATGGATCTCTCCAAACAGTTATTCTAGATAGACTTTTACCCATATCATTTAAAATATGAATATTAGATTATTTGAAGTTGTAATAAGCCCCTTTAGTAATTAGGAATGCTATTTGAAGAATTTCAGCTATTAGACTCTCTGCCTTCTCTTAAAATTCAAGATTTAGAAAACTTCAAATTTTCAGTTAAAAATTAACTATGTCATTTGATTTCTAAACATGTAGGGAAAAATACATTACAAAATTTTTTAATGCTGAATCCACGGCAACGATTCTTTAAAATATATTTATGAATGTCGAAAATTGTATTTGATTTTAATGACCCTTAAATTATTTCTAACGACGATATTTTTCACGGAAAAAGAGATTTATATATCTTTTCTTAAATACAGATGGCAGCACAACACTTAATAACCTACTTCTTTGGGTGAAAAATGGTGAAATGAAACTGGGTCCATCGCTGAAGGAGTATTTGAATAGAATAAGTTTTAGTTGCCGAAATTTAAAATAAAATAAATAAAAGATTAAATTTAAATCTGCTCTGCATATTTCAATGAATCATGTTAGAGCATCATTTCTTGAATGGTCAAGCACCACGTGCTCGTGCGAGTTAAATTATATTTTTATTCATTCTAGTTGTTTCTTTGAATGAGTCACTTTGTTATTGCAAACGATGCAAAAAAAAAAAAAAAAGCTTTGTCTCGCATTGAGCGTTAAAAAAAATATCACATTTCCTATTTATTTCATTTCATATAATCACGTGTTCAAAACGACATCTTTCTAGGTTTTATTAGCGGTAGTCATTAACTTATTTTTTTAAAAATCAGAGTTTTTGTAAATGCAATGTCAACGCGTTATTAAAAGCTGGTTTTTTTAAATGCTCTTGCAGATAATAAAAATTCATATATTATTTGTAATACGCCTTCGTTTTTTAAAATTTCCGCCTACGGAATTTTGTTAACGCCGAAAACCTTATTTCCTAAAAGAACATCATGTTTTGACATGATAATAAAAGCAAATAAGATTATAAAAACTAAAAAGGGACTAAATCTGATCCTAATTTGAGTCAACGTTATTTAAAAAAAATGAATTTAAAATTATTTAAATTTTGGTATTATTATTTAAAAACAATTAAACAATGGAACACATTGTAATTGACTAAAAAGACTTCAATTTTGCCATAAAATTATCTCCGTCACAATAATTTTACAAGAATGGATTATATAGAGCATATGGACGTTATTGTTAAATGTACGTAACTAATATTTACATTAAGTGTCTTTAAAAGGAATTGTCAAGTTCTATTTTACCATTAATTGGCCATAAACGGTCTTCTTAACTCTAAATCAATAATGTGTTTCATATGATCTCCTGACTGCTAATTGATAAAAAATATTTGAAGGAAACATATATTTAACTAAAACTGTATGAAAATGTCAATAGAAAATGATATTAATTTTAAAAAATGTAATCCTAAGAATATTGGCAGATGAATACATTATTCTCTTTTAAAAAAAATTCAGAATTTTTCAATCATCATATGGGCAAGGTAGTAAAACAGTTTTAAAAAATTTGTATTTATTACAAATATCAAAAATTCCAAATGCTTCTATATTGAGATGTCACAAAACATTTATTATTCAGTTTCATTTCAAAATTCATATACGACAGACTATATGTTTATCGAATATTTTTAATGCTTTTTAGGTATAAAAATTTTCTTCCAGTTCATATGAACTATTTTTAGAGATGCTAATTCTAACCACATTAATTCTGTTACCAAATGTGCATAGCTGGACAGTGTAAAATCTATGGAATCTATTCTGAAACATTTTTCTTTAGGTATTTATTTTAGAAAGGGTAAAAGTTTTCGAAATATTATTTTGATAAGTCTTTTCATGATATACAAATAAAATATATATTCAGTCGCTCAAAAAATTTAGAGTACATTTTACTTTTACTTGATAAATCTGACTTTCAGAGCAAATAACACATTATCTAGAAGCGCAAGCAAATTTTTATTTTTACATACAAATGATTTAATTTAAAGTCAAAATAAATAAAAATAAACGGAAAAACTCTAAACTGAAAAATATCAGAAGCATTTTAAATAAACATTAGCAGATTTTTGCCTCAAACATTTGAGAATACACCAACGAAATTTTAGTAATATCGCGCAAAGAAAGAAAGCGTAAATATTTAATTGCATGTCTTTTGGCTTTTATAATAATTTTTAGACGTCGAGGTGCTGATTCGACAAATTTTTGGTGGTATTTAAGATATTTTACCCATTCTTCTAGCAACAATTTTTTAAAATAGGATTTGTTTCTAATTTTGTATTTTTGAACCTCTATTTTGAATGTGACCCACATATATTCAACGGCACCGCTATCAGGGTACTGTGGTAGTGTGTGAGTAAATGCTTTTGGCAGTAAAAAAACACTATTATTTTAGCCTTACGGTAATTCTTTTTAGGGTCATTGTCCTGTTGAAAAAGGAATCTTCCACCTAAAACAAAAATTTTAGCATTTTCTGTAAGATTGCCACGAGGTATATTTAAGTAAATGGTTTAATGGTAATTAAGTAATGGTAATTACACATACACGCATATGGTTTATAATCTATCAATTAGAAATAAACTTCCTATCTCGGATGAAGTCAAACCATCATAAATCATGATAGAGTTATCACGATGTTTAACTGTAAAGCGTAAATTTTTTAATCCAAAGCAGTATTAGGCTTTCTCCATACGTTGTAACAACGACTGCCATTGCCAAAAGTGTCGAATTTTCTTTCATCCTCAAGTTATCTTTCATACAAAAGTTATTGATCTTCAATTGAGGAGCTTTTTAATGCTTCAAACTCTTTTTTTCTGAATTTTCAACCTGATAAACGATTTTCTCTTTAACAATCTGACTTTTATATCCAGCTTGTCCAATGACATTTTGCACGGTTTCAGCACTTACATTTCTGTTTATGATTTAAGAAATTTCTACAGCAAGTTGGATGATCCATATCCTCACAGCAATCTGAAGAAAAGGTCAAAAAGTTTGGTTTTAGATGGAAATTTCTTTTTCCATCAGAACAATGACCCCAAAAAGAATGCACGTAACGATAAAATAATAGTGTTTTTTCATTGCAAACAGAATTTACACTCATCACCAGAGTATCCTGATAGCAATGCCATTGAATATCTGTGGGGAACATTCAAAATAGCGGTTCAAAAACACAAAATTAGAAACAAATCCTGTTTAAAACAATTGTTGCAAGAAGAATGAGTAAAATATCTTCAAATACCACCAAAAACAGAAATTTTGAAGTTTCAAACATCTCAAACCGAAACAACATCGTGCTCTCACTGATTAAAAAATATAACTATTTTAGAGTCTTTTTCAAAAAAATTATCCCGAATGTAGTATCACACGTTAAATTATTTTAAAGATATTTAACTGATTTAAAAATTAAGTATTTTTTTAATAAATTGATAGTTACAATAATTGAAAATATTCGAAATAATACTATTTAAAAAGATATTCTTTGATAGTTAAAAATTGAAACGAATTTTAATTATTAAACAATAAATATTAAAAAATGTTTTTAATTTAAACAGTGCTAACATACAATGCCTTGAAAAAGAGCAAGAGTGCATATATGTAATAATTTTAGATCCGGGAAGGTCTGTTGTCAAAGCTTTATCATTAAAGTATCCAATTTATTAGAAAAAGACTCATTAAGTATTACGGGAGAAAGATTATAACACCGATTAGCACGAACGTAGTCCGATTCACCTAATTTGACCGGAATTTTTAGTAATTGATTTATAATAATCAGGAAAAACCGGATTTCTTTAATTAGAGGGCAGATTATCTTCCTCACGAACATAATCGAATTTCTCCCGATGAGAATCAAAATTGTAATTAAAACCATTCTCCCGTCCTGCAGTCGGATAGTTGAGGGTAATCACATTCCTGGCGAGTAATTAAATGTCGTCAGTCATGAAATTCTGTTGATTAGAATTACCCTGAAAGCATGTGATTTCATTAATTCAAAAATTCTAAAGAGTTGTTCTGTAGATATGAGTGGAAATATTTTGCAACAGAGTTTAAGTGTATTTATAGTAGTCGATAAGAAAAAGCTGGGATTATTTTAATTGATAGAATAATCAGAGACAAAAAATTGTTTTCGTGTAATCCATAGGGGAAAAAATTAATTTAATTAATTTTTTTATTACGGTGGATTTTTTTGTAGTTTAATTAAAAAGGCAACTTTTTAAAAGTATGATATTAATTATTTATACACATAGACACACACAAACACTCATACACATCGAATATTTTTGTTTTTTTTGAATTTTTATTTTGTGGATGTTGATAAAAAAGTGTCAATAAACAACTTATTTAAATATACTTTTTAAAAAAATTATCAAACCACAAGAAATAATTATGTAAATAATCTTGTTTTTTATGATTAAATTTTTTTTTTTGAAATTCAATGGCGTATTTACAAATTTTAATTCATTTTTTTAAAATGGTGGAATTCTTATTTTTAAAATTTGTAATTTATATTTTATTTGCATAGTTCCCTAAAATGATTTAGAATAAATGAATTAATAAAAAATTTCATTTTAGATAAAATTTATTTTACAGTTCTGTTTTCATTGATTTATTATACAGTTTACAGTTTTACAATTACTGTTAATAAAATGGTAGTTACAATAATTGAAAATGTTCGAAATAATACTATTTAAAAAGATATTGTTTAATAATTAAAATTTTTAACCAACTTTAATTACTAAACAATAAATACTAAGCAACGTTTTTATTTTAAACAGTGCTTTTTTGTAATTTAATTAAAAAGGGAACTTTTTAAAAGTAAAATAGTAGTTATTTATGCACATATACATCCAAGAACTCATGCACATCGAATGCCTTTATATCTTTAAAATTTTTATTTTGTGGATGTTGATAAAAAAGTGTCAATAAACTTATTTAAATATTTTTTTAAAAAAAATTACCAAGTCACAAGAAATAATTATGTAAATAATCGTGTTTTTTGTGATTTTAAAAAATTCTTGAAATCCAATGGCACATTCACAAATTTTAATTCATATTCTTAAAATTTGAAATTTATATTTTGTTTGCAGTGCTCCAAAAAACGCTTTAAAATAAATAAATTAATAAAAAAATACATTTTAAATAAAATTTATTTCCCATTTCGCTAACGAAGTCGGAATTCTAATCTAATAAGTTGAATAATAAAAATACGATAACCAAATTCAAGTAAAAAAAAAACATTTTGTTAGTTCAATATTATTTCTGAATCTTTTGCCTATAATATCATAAAATTGTTTTAAAATCATCTGAGAACTTTTACTTCTGAATTGCATAGCATTGCTTAAGCCGGCTTTCTGGCACAGAGGTAGCGCGTCTTCCTCGTGTACTGGGAGTCTCGGATTTGAGTCCCGGTTCGGGCATGGTTGTTCTGTGTGCTGTCTGTGAGATGTGTAAAACGGGGCTGTGCAAGCAAAAGTGATGAGTGGGTAGATAAGTCGTACTCTTGGCCCTAGTTGGCACTACTTCAGAAACGAGAGACGCTCCTTTTGGCTTAAATCTGCTGCTTTATCAGCAGGGGGCTTGTCCATGGCAAGTGCCATAAGTAACAACAACAACATAGCATTACTAAATATAAAACAATTTATGTTTATAAAACCATTATAATATATCATAAAATGTTTGTAATTTCAAATTACCGCAGTAAAACGCTCCTCTTTAAGAATATTTATTTAAGTATTAACCAATATAGAAGAGAAAATATCTCTTGTTTTGCTTATTATCTCTAATCTGACGAGAAATTAGTAAAAGGAAATTGGCTATAGCATGACTTTGAAGAGTTAGCGGCTAAAGTTGTTTTCCAGTAACGAGTGAGTGTATTTGATGAGATGGAAAATCACAAAACGGATAGCAAGTTACTGAGAAATAATGAGATTATAACAAATATATGACTGTATCGAATTTCCATACATTTCCCGCCATTTCTCGTTGTAGATATAACTGTTGTAGGTATTACTAGTTTCACTTGCCATGGACAAGTTTCGCCTTGGCATCAGCGAGTTTTAAGCCTAAAGAAGCGTCTCCTGAAGTAGCCTTAACTAGGTTGAAAAGTCCGTCTTAGCTACATACTCATCACAGTTGCTTACACAACCCCTTTTTAAAGGGTGTGCATTCACACACCCTACAGAAACAACACGGAAGAGCAACCATGCCCGAACTGGGATTCGAACCAGGGACGCCCAGCTCTTGGGGAAGACGCGCTACCCTTATGCCAGAACGCAGGCATAATGGAAAAATATACTTTATTTGAAAAAAAAAAAATTAAAACCCACAAACGATGGATACTCCAAAAACCAGCACTTTAAATGCTCACACTCAAATAGTGAATCGTTTATTCCATAATAGAGTAATCGATTAGTCGATAATATATAATAGTGCACTAATAGCGCACAAAGTGTATAGCTAGAGAGGTCGCTACGCTATTAACAATTCTAAGAGTGAATTCATTTGATTAACTCATTTTAGCTTCTTGCTTTTATATAGGTTTTCTGAAAAACCATGGAAATGGACGAATATTTGGATCTTGGTTCCAAAAGAGATATCACCATTATTCTTGTATTTTCGAGGATATTCATTTTTATTGATTAAGTCTTCACATCCGTCAAGAAATATATATATATATATATATATATATATAAATGCAACTCGAAATGCGTTGCTAACCGCAAAACTGGAGAACGGCTCGGCCGATTCGGCTAATTTTTAAAAAATATTTTCGTTAAGACACGAGGATGGTTCTTATGGAGAGAAAAATGAAAAAACTGCGTGGAAAATAGTTAAAACGACACTTTTCTTACTTTCCCGCCAAAAATCTTCATTTCCTTCCCCCCAGATCAACTGAGTTAGATAACAGGAAGTAATAAATTATGATTTGTTTAGAAAGAAATAGGCGAAGTCAGTTGGTTTTCATTCATAGATAACGGGATGTTTAAAAAAGAAAGAAAATAGTTGCTTTTATTATTAGACGGTATGAATATTTAATCTATGCCTGCTCAAAATAAAGTCTGGGCAGGGAAGAAAAAAAGTAATAACAGCAAAAAAAAAGGTTTATAGAAAGAAAAGTAGTGAAGAAAAAAAGGATAGAAAAGAAAAGATGTGTGTGTGTGTGTCACCATTATTTCGTTTGTACGAAGCATTTTCCAAGCGGTTTTTAAGGTTTTGCATCTCTTGAAAACCAATTGTGTCTTTATTTGTTTAGTGTGTTTACATTTATGAAAATTTGAATATCATTATTCTATAAAAACAGAATTTTAGACCTTTCCCTACACCATTTAAGTAAAATATCAATTCCGGGACAATCATTGCTCGGATA
>JAOUZG010016644.1:2176153-2191734 GCA_026289955.1 Argiope argentata | reverse complement strand
GTTGGTTCTCGCCGCCTTGATTGATACAGAAATGATAAGGGATTGACTTCTACCTACTGATGAAGGAACATTACTTCTACATCGGAGGGTTGTACTAAAGCTGGTAATAGTTTTTATAATTGGAAAATTGAAATTTTTTTTAAAAAAGATCTCTTATGATCAGTTATCTTCGTATGATGACAAAAATGATGATTAGAGAATTATTACTCTCAAATCACCTTTGCTGAATCAATTCTTCCAAAATAAAATAAATTTTAAATAAATTTGATACTTATTATTATTATTAATAGTATTTACATACTATTAATAGTAGTTATATGTTATGATATTAAAATAATAAAATTCTAAAATTAAAACACTGAATTGAAGAAAAAAACCCGGGAAAATCAAAAGACAAACTAACATAAAAAGGCAAATTTCAATACAAAATTGTTTGAAAATCGAGTAATTATAGTATTTAATTTAGAATTACTTAAATCAAGCCTTTCATACGCATATTTGAACATATTAGAAACGACAAAAGTGATTTAGAAGATTAAAAAAAATCGTTATATAGTTTTCAGACGTATTTTAAAAATGAAACTCAAAATTTATGCAATGAACAAGAACATTTTTTGAAAGAAGCGAAAGTAGAAGATCCTTCTAGGATGTGAGAAATTTGAGTTGGAGGGAAGCAACTCAGGTATTCGAAAGCAACCATGAATATTTCATGCGCAGATCTCATTTACATTTATTCCAGAATATTTTGCAGATCTAAAATATTATTTTATTATGCAATTATTTTTCAGAATGTGATATTTTATGAGATACTCTGTCTCGTATGTTTATTTGTAAAGGAATGATTATCTAAGAGTAAATATTGGGTTGGGGAATAAATTCCTAGCGTTTTTATCGAAGACTTTTATTTAAATAAAAGGCAATAATTATATCAATAATTTAACCAATTATATATTCGCCGTTGCTGTTTACAACTTTTTCCTACCTCTCGACCAGTTTTTTGATGCTCGTTCTGCCAAAAATCGTTAGCTCGTTCAACCAACAACTTGACACCTGGTGGTCTGGTGTCAAGTTGTTGATCCAGTTTGTAAGGACCTCTTTGTTATCGAAAGCAACGCCCTTCATATGGTTTGACAGGGAGCGGAAAAAATAGTAATCGGACGGTGCAAGGCCCGGAGAATACAGCGGATGCTGAAGTACCTCCCATTCGAGCTCTTGGAATGCGGCTTTGACGACTTTTGCAAAATGGGGTCTGGCGTTATCGTGAAGGAGCATGTTGGACCATATCGATCAGGTCTTTTCGGTCGAATAGCCTCATTCACTTGGTGTAGCTGGGCGATTTAGAGTTCCTTGTTGACCGTGGTATTCTTTTTGAACATTTCCCAGTGCACCATGCCCTCCCAGTTCTACCAAATACATTGAAACCCCAAAAATGAAACATGAACTTTGCAAACCATTTCCGTGCTGTAGACCCACCTATGACACCTTCTTCATACACATCGCAAATGTCCCGGGCTGCTTCGGTAGCAGTGTGACCTCGATGAAAAGCAAAGAAGAGCATGTGTCGAAAATGTGGATTTTTGCCTCCTGGGTATTCCATTTCTATGCCTCAAAACTAAAAAAACATAACTCAAAAATACAATTAACATAGTTTTGTAGAGCAGAAAGAGCTATATCGAATGAATACTTACATTTTGCCGAACAGCAAACAAATCGTTGTAAAATAAGAGAAAACGCTATGAACTTATTCGCCATTCCAATATTTACTACTGCCACATTAAGGTTTTAAAACTTTCTTAAATATATAAACGCATGCATTGTTTATTTGTTTTCCATCGTGATGAAATAAACAACAGATTATCTTGTGATATTCGTGTTTTTGACTTTTGTTCACCCGGCACAAGCTAAGAATTTATTCAGGAGCATAAGCTGGAAAACAAGCATCCTCCCTCTCTCTAAACAACAGATTGATGGCCAATAAGGATAAAGTAAAAGGATATGTTGTATTTTAAATATTTATAAATTGAAAATAAAAATTATTCCTGATAACAGCTGTTTGATCAATCGGACTTGTTTTCAATTGAGAGAAACATTGTTCGTGATGAGATGAATAATGCTTTTTGAATGAATAGGTATTGAAGAATGTTTTTTAAAAGAATAGTAACATATTCATAAAATAATTAATTAAAAATACACTTTTATTGATGCACCAAGTATCTGGTTTTGTTTTAATTATTTCCCTCTCAGTAATTCATATATTTTCTTAATATAAATATTATAGAAACAAGTTTCCATAATTCCAGTCTAGATGGCATCACTTGTTAGGATTCAAAATTTGTTTAATTATTTTGATTAACTCAAAAGGACATTTTAAAATAATCAAAATGATGTATTATCATCGAGAACTCATGGGTGTTCAAAATTTCAAATTTCTTACCCATAAGAGAATCTAAAAATCGAATAAGACATTTTATCCTTAAAAAATTGAAACAAGTTTAAATTAAATAAAATATATAATAATGAAATTATCGAAAAATGCACGGATAAAATTATTCTGTATATTGTTATTTATTAATGGTTTCACTTTAAGTCATAAGATTTTTTTACTTTCTTAGAATTTCGAGAATAATTATACTATAAAATCTATAGAAAGAGATTTTATAGTATATTCACTTCACTATTTTTATAGAATCCCAATGTTCCTATCTTAAAACTTCACAGCAATATTTCTTTTTTAGAGTTTTTATGAATATTTCACATTAAATATTCAGAATATTTAATGAAAATGTTCTTTTATTCTTATTCTAATCTTATCAACGGCGTGGAGAGTGTAAATATGGCCTGGAATAGATTAATTATTTTTCTTGCACCTCAGGCAATCTCTTGTAGATTCTGCCATTTAAAATAGAAAAATATATTTAGAAGATCATCTATAATTAACTTTATCTTATTATTTTTTTGGAGTTATAGAGATTGTACGAGACATATATAATCTCTTTGGCCATCCTTACTGCGTCACCGAATCAATTATTCCTTGGACAAAGCAATGGCAGAAACGCTTAGCTATAACCAAGCTATTTTTAAGAGAATTTAAAATGTTGAAATATATATCTGATATGGAGTTTTTCAATGAAAAGAGCACCACACACACACACACGCACGCACGCGTGCTATGTAAATCATATATTTTTAAGCAGTTTCGTGGCCGAAAGGAGAGAAGTACTTTGAATTTTTAAACTTCGTTTTTATTCCTCCCGATAAGTAAAATTTAGGTACAAGCAAGAAATGACGAGACGCCTCAATCTGAAGCACAACACGAGAGCAAAAAGAGACAGAAATACAGGGTGTTCTTTAATTATTGTCGGGATTTCCGTACCTCAAAACTTTCGAATAAAAAATATTACGCAAAAACCGATTAAATATTCGTAAATTACAACTAAGAATTTTACGTGACGACTATGCAATCATAGCGCATTTGATGTCTGGGTAATTCTGACGTCATAAATAAAAATGGCAACCTTGCAAGAAAAAGCAATGTGTGTATTGTGGTTTCCGAAACTAAATCAATCTTAACTACTCAACGTCATTTCAGAACTACGTACACGAAAGATCCTCCATCGGATAATTCTATCAGACACTGGTTAACACAATTTCAGGAAACTGGTAGCGTTCTACACTGAAAGGGAGCGGGAAGACCGAGCACATCACAGGAAAATGTTGATCGCATTCAAGAAACGTTTACTCGCAGTCCACGAAAATCAATGACAATCAGCTGTGAAGTTACATATGCTGCATACGACGATGTGGAACGTTCTCCACAACAGCCTTCAGCTGAATGCCTACAAAGTGCAAATTGTGCAAGCTTTAATATAAGCTTTTAATAAGGTTTTTGTGCACTTTAATATCATTAATAACATTCTTTGAGTTGTAATTACGAATACGTTATCGGGGTTTGCGAAATATTTTTATTCGAAAGTTATAAGGTACGGAAATCTCGATACAAATTAATGAACAACCTGTATTTATCCCCAATAATTATATGTTATGAGGTTAGTATAGGGAATAATTTACGTGCGTCTATTTAAATAAAGGGAATATAGTTTTTTTAAAAAAGAATTTGTTTAGGTGAACAGATTTTTATCCCTTCCCTCGTAGTTTGAGAATCGACGATTTAACCATTTTTACGAAGCTTCTATATCATTAATTAGGATAAAAAGGTGGAATTGAATCAGGTAATAAGAGGCCACTTAATAATAAAGTTAATATGGGCTAAATTAAGTTAAAAATTAAGAAATTAACTAGAATTTGATTTAGAGTTAGAGTTATCCTTACATATAAAGTATCTTCTTCCTTTATTAACAATTTTAAACATTCAACACATATTTAAATATCAATTTAATCAACATTTTAAGTGAATACTTAAAATGGAATAAAAAAATTAAATCTTCAAACATTTATCGATGTTTTGGGACACATTTAAGATACACTAAAAAAATCGTTTCACTCGGATTTAAAGTTGAACCACGATTTACATGCTTCTAATTTTTAGACACTTTTAATTCCTTCAAAATTTGTTAAAAAATAAGCCTTATCTATACTATTTCGCGGTTAAATGTAGAATATTCGAAAGAAAAAAAATCGAACTGCGGGAATGGAGTTGACAATCCGAATGAAAGTTCTCCCCCAAGGATTCTAACATTCTATTTTCTGTTTAGATCTCACTAGAATAGAGAAAACAATGGCGCGGGAAACAAGAGGAAGACGCAGAATCGTACAAAAGACTGACTCTTCGTTTTCTTTCCTGAGAAAATCTAATACTCGATTTTCATTTGACTTGGCTTTGAAAATACAGAAATAGCATTTTATCACAAAGAAATTCTTTACAAAATGCCCTTGTCAGTGTCCAAAAAGAAGAAAGTTACCTCTAACCGATACATTTTGTGAGTGAATTTGTTTCATAAAAGTATTTAGCATAGTGTTTTTAAATTTAGTTGTAGATCCAAAGGAAAATTACTCATATTGGAAATAAAATTGTCACATTTTAGTATTTATATAGGAAAAGAATATTTTATGATT
This sequence comes from Argiope argentata, assembly GCA_026289955.1. Taxonomy (NCBI): domain Eukaryota; kingdom Metazoa; phylum Arthropoda; class Arachnida; order Araneae; family Araneidae; genus Argiope; species Argiope argentata. Next base: position 2,186,661 of record JAOUZG010016644.1, on the reverse strand, counting down.
CATTTTGTATTTTTCAAAGCGTTTTCAAATTTTAATTTTCTCAGATGCTAAGAAAAAATTATAAACGAAACCGTAAGTAAGGCTAAAATGTGTTTTATGAGATAATCTAATTAAATAAAAACAGCAATTGCAAATTTTTTTAATGAGCTGAAATAAGAGATACTAGGAGATATAAATTATGCCATCAACTTTTGGATAATGCCATTCTTGCAACTTCTTCTAATAATGTTTATAATATATAGTTTTCAAAACTATTTATTATTTCAACAAAAAACATCTAGCTTAACTTCTGTCAGTACTTTTTGATACTGTTTATCATATAGATATTTCAAAGCTATTTATTATTTAATAAAAAAATCTAACTTAATTATTATCAGCCCTCCTTGATACTATTTATAATATATAGATTTTAAACTGATTTTTTATTTTATAAAAGGAATATGGCTCAAATGCTGTCAGCACATCTTGATACTGTTTATCAAACATACATTTCAAACCAATTTATTATTCTATCCAAAAATATAGTTTAACTGTTATCAGCCTTTCTTAAAATTGTTTTTAACATGTTGGTTTCAAACCTACTTCAGCCGACATCATGGCATAGGGGTAGCGTGTGCTCCGGGTTCGAATCCCGGTTCGAGTATGGTTGTTTTTCTCTGTTATATATGTAAAGAGTGCGAATGCCCCTATCTGGAAAAATGGGCTGTGAAAGAAAATAGACGAATGAATATCAAAAGTCGTACTCTTGGTACTTATTGGCGCTATTTTAAAACAAGAAACACTCAGTTAGGCTTAAATCGCTGACTAACCTCAGCGATTTGTCAAACAAACTATTTCTTACCTTTTCAATGTATAAAGATAGCTCCATTACTATCAGCACCTCCGAGAGCTGCTTATCATGTAAAGATTTCAAATTTATTTATTATTTTATACAAAAAATATGGCATAACTACTATCAGCGTTTCTTGATGCGGTTTATACTGTTTTTATATGAAGGTTTCAAATCCATTTATAACTTTTTCAAAAAAAAATACAGCTTAAATGCTGTTGGCATTTCATGTTACTGTTTATCATATATAGATTCCAAAAATATTTATTACTAATCAAAAAATAGAATATCCGAGAACTTTGAGTACTTACATATTATACCGTCTAACTTCATCGCTAAATTTGAAGTCGTCGCCAATGAGTTGCTAAACCCCCAATTATGGCAATCCGGCAACGGTGTAATTCGTTGATCTTTATTGCCAAATTTAAATCCGTCGCCAAGGAGTTACTAAACCGTTGGCGATCGTTGGTGAAGACGGTATAATACGTAAGTATCGAACTTTGTTCTAAACCACTACGTATTTAAAAATATGCAGGATACAAAAGCACCTGGTGTACCATTCAATAATTTTCTATTAATGGAATTTATTCAATATTAAAAAACATTAATGTATTAAAAATATTAACATATTAATATATTAAAAACATTTATTTATTTTCAAAATTTGTTGAACAAAAAAATGCCAAGGTAAAAGTTCCAACCCAACGTCCTGGCACAGGGGTAGCATGTCTTCCTCGTGATCACGGCGTCCTGGGTTCGAGCTCCAGTTCAGGTGTAAGGCCCGCCAATTTTGGTAACCCTTCTCACCCCACTTAGCAACCCCTCTTGTGGAGATAATCAAGAACGTGGAGGGAAAAGGGTTGAGAGAGGAGAGAGATCAACTAGAAAGTCGTTGAGAGATGGATTGCAGAACGAAGGAGGAATGTTGAGAGGTGAATCCGAGGGTGAGGACAAGACATTCTGGAACAGTCGAAGCAAGAGATAGGGGGTCAGTCGGAATCGAGGACTGATGAAACGAGTGAGGGGAGATCAGCCTGGGTCTAAGACTGACAAATTGAAAGATAATGGGATAATATAGCGTAGTGTGCTTTTCGTATTTTTGTTTTATGTGTGTGCTGTGTCCTCTTTCTACATATTATTAAAAATTTGAGACTAAAACTGGACGTGATCACTGTCTCTAACGCTCACATAAAAGAAACCCGACGTCTTACATCGGGCATGGTTGTATTTCTTTTGTTCGATCTGTGAGATGTGTGAATGTGCCACCCTGTAAAAAGAATTTGATGAGTGAATAGCTAAGATGTAATCCTGGCCCTAGTTGGATCTTCTCAAAAAAAATAGACACACGAAACACACATGAGAAAAGAGAACACAGCGAGCTTGTTCATGGCAAGTGTCATTAGAAACAACAACAAAAGTTCCAAAAAGAAAATTAAATATTTGGATAATCAATACTTCAAAGAAGAATACGTATTGGTTATGAAATTATTTGATACGAATAAAAAAACTTATTCTGATATGTCACGCATATGATTTAATTTAAACCCCTTAACTTAACAATTATTGTTGTTATTGTTGTGGTGGTAGTTACTTATGGCACTTGCCATTGGACAAGCCCCGCTTATGAAAGCATCAGTAAATTTAAGCCTAATGAGCGTCTCTTGTTTTTGAAGTAGCGCCAACTAGGGCCAAGAGTAGGACTTAGCTACACACTCATAACACTTTCGCTTGCACAACCCCTTTTTACAAGGGGACACAGTAACGCATCTCACAGATAGCACACAGAAGAACAACCATGCCCGAACCCGAGACTCCCGGAACACGAGGAAGACGCGCTACCTCTGTGCCAGAGAATCGCACAATTCTTGTAAAAGAAGCAATTTTAACAAATTTCTCCAAAACTGTAAATATTAGTTATAGTCTCTTAGTAGTTATATAAAAATTCTTTACTTACAACTGTGAGCTTTACTTTGCCATACAAACGAATTTTTTAAATTCAATATCAAATCTACGAAGAAAAAGAATCTGATGCTATAGAATTTTTTTTATTAGATAAATTTTAATTTTTATATTTTATTGTTATTAAAGGCTTATATAGCAGGTTAACCCATTCACTGCCAGACATATTTATTGCGTCTTGCCCTGGGTGCCAAGGTTTTATTTTGAAGAATACATGAAAGTTTACAAAATAGAATTATATTAAGTTACTGATACAATATTGTAATGGCATTTACTGCGATTTTTATTGAAAAAAAAAACACTACGAGATAACTCGTAGCTGGCGTCACTGATAAAAATTCCCGTGCTGGTTGCCACTTACGAGTTATCTCGTATTGTTCTCTTTTAAATAAAAAATGCAGTAAATGCCATTACAATATTGTACCAGTAACTTATTATATATATATATATATATATATATATATATATACAAAGAAAAAAAACGTAAGGAGAATAGGTATTTTTGTCCACAGTGCCCCGAGAAGCCAGCCCTTTGCGTTGATCCTTGTTTTAGAGTTTATCATATTCAGCAGCAATAATAAAAATATTTTTAAATTTATGTAATACATTCACAAATATAAATATAATTTTCATAATATAATTGTCTAAGTTATAATTTTTATTATAAAAATTGAAAATTAATACGTTTTTTTTATTCCATTTAGATTTTTCATTCACCTTTTTAGAATATTTTTAACTAAAATGGCCGTTTGTAATTAATCTAAAATTGCAGCACGCACCACGAGATCTCTCGTAGCTGGCAGTTTTGAGACACACGCTTAGTGCGTGATATCTCGTAGCTGGCAGTCAATGGGTTAAAAGACTTGGATTTCCACCATGCTTATATAATAATTAATTATTCGCAATTCGAAGAAATCTATCAACAAATAAAAACGCATAAACCTGCAATTTTATTTTCTTATGGGCATATCTGTTCTGATTTGCGGTTAGTAACATATTCTAACTGAACGATATTGATAGGTCATTCCTCAATACCTGATTACTAAAACTAAACCTGTACTTACAGAATTCTTTATATCTTTCTTCAGATTAAATATAATATTTTTGTGTTTATTTTGCTCACCCGATTTATTTCTCAGTTGTATTGTAACCTGAATTCTGTGCTTTATCTCAGAGAAATAGGGTGTATTTATCATTGCTTCACGAATACAGAAAATAAATTGCTGTTTCTTACTAGTTTGTTTCGTTTCTAGTTTTTATTTACTTCATGAACCAACAATCAGTGAACGAAGAAGAGAATTTATAAAAGGGCATCAGAATTTCTATTTAATGTGGGTGTGTGAGTCGAATATTTTCTTTCTAAAATCGATTTAAAAGCGACGTTTGTCTCTAATCGAGGAAATTCTTTTATTGTATACTGGCAAAAGTTAATTGTTTAAAAATTTAGTTTACATTTTTACTTGTTTAGTACATAATCTAATTTTTGAGGGGTATGTTTAGACTTGGAGTTGATCGGAAATGGAGAAAATGTCTCCTGTTTTGATTCTTGTGTGCAAAATTTGTTATTGTTAACTACGAAACTAGGATGGAACCATTTTTGAATAAAAGTTTGTATATTTTTGTCGCAACAACGATTATTAATAAGGATTGAAGCAAAGTTAATACAAAGATTAAAATGAAATCTGCTGTTTTTCTTCCCTTAAATCATGGGAATTCTCTTGTTTCTTGGTAACGAAGTTTAGACATATTTTTTTTTATCAGAATGCAGACATAGCCCAATCAAGGCCAAAATATTACAAAATAAAAAAGATTTAAATTAAACCTACTATGCATATTTCAATGTATCATGTCGGAACATAATTTCTTGAACAGCCAAGCACCACGTGCTCGTACAAGTTAAATTATATTTTTTATTCATTTTAATGGTTTCGTTGAATGAGTCACTTTAATATTTCAAACTATCCAAAAAAACTTTGTCGTATTTATTGTTTAATGAAATATCACATTTCCTATTTATTTCATTTCACATAATCACGTGCTCAAAATTACATTTTTCTAGGTTTCATTTGCTCTAGCCATTAACTTATTTTTTTTATCAGTGCTTTTGTAAATGCGATGGCAACGCGTTATTAAAGGCTGATTTTTTGCGATGTTTGAGCAGATAATAAAATATTTATTTTCCGCGTACGGATTTCTGTTGACGCCAGAAAACCTCACCCACAAAACAACATGTTCTGACATGATAAGAACAGACTTTTACTAAAGGAAAATTTCATAATTTTTCCGAATAACAAATAAGGATTTTAAAAGTCTAACAAAAATGTTCCAACAAATAAATATCTACAATATAATGAAATAAATGCTTATGATAAAGGGTGTATTTAAATGGAATGAATAATCCTCAATTAGTAATAATTAATTGATAGGCATACAAATTTACTAAATTTCCTAATAAGACGTCACAACTTATTTGGAACATTTATTAATATTTTAATTCCTGTAATAATATAAGGATATTTGAGATATTGAAGAGCTTATAAGTGATGTTTGCATTTCAAACTATTTAATACTTTAACTTAATTAGCGATTTAATATTCGGTTATTGGATGTGCGATTATGACTCGCCATTATCTATAAAGGGTTTAAGGAGGAAGTATATTTTGGTATTTTACAGGACAGATTATTTGATTTCAGACTTTTTTCTACAGGGCAGACTATTTTTCAAATTTAGTACTTACACACTATGTGCGATTATAGTATTATTAGTACTTGAGCATCCAGACAATGTCAAAGACCCGGTATTTACGTATTATATCGTCCAACTTTATCACCAAGTTTGAAGTTGTCGCCAATGAATTGCTAAACCGCCAATTATGGCTGTCCTAATCAACGGTATAATCTGTTGATCTTTATCGCCAATTATAAATCCATCGCCAGCGAGTTATTAAACCTTTGGCGATCGTTGGCGAAGAAGGTATAATACGTAAGTACCAAAGACCATTTGTATTTCTTCCAGAATTTGAAAGGAATCAACAAATGTATAGTACGAAATAAGCACAGTATTCGAATCTCCTAACTTAAAATGCTTTTAGATTCCGTGTTCACTGACGGATGCAATTTTAAAAATGTTGTTTATTGTTCTCGGATAGCGGTCGACGACCTGCGGCTCTTTTGATACAAAGTTGCTGCTGTCCAATTCCAAAAGAAAAATTAATAATTTAAAATAAAACTCTTAAAAATAAGAAAATATATTTTGAAGAACCTAAACTCCGAATAGCATTTATTAACATAATCTTGATTACAATTCTCTACGCTTAACATGACCGTAATGAGATAAATTTGAATGATTGTTTTGTTCTTAGAGATACAATTCAATGACCATGTTTATCTTTCAGCTAATCACATTTCATTTTTGTTTCACTCAAACAACTACCCTGAAAAGTCTAGACAGCATGTCTAGACTCTAGATGTGCTGTCAGTTATTTATCCTCAGATAAAGCAGGCGACATTGCATTGCACGTGTGTTAATTTAATCGCTTGTGGTTTTTGCCTCTCTACTTGCTTGTTGTTTCACGAAGAATACGATTTTGAAACGAATTATATTCTTAAAGGTATGTATGCGTATAATAGAATAAAATCAGACTCATAATTCAATTAAATATCTGTGAACCGTGTTAACGAAGTAATAATGTTAAATAAATTGTTTGCCGCTTTAGATAGCCAATGAAAATGTCCTTAAAGAAATAGATAGCCAGTTTTCTGATCGACTTTTGCCTAATAAAGTGTGATTGCTTACCAGAGGTAACGTATTACAACGCTTTTCGTATTGCTCAAGTGAAATAAAAATATTCCTCAATGAAAAAAAATTATTGAACATCACCAATCAGAAGAAAAATGTCTTCGAAAATTCAATTTCATGGTAGACACCACAATGGAACTTAATCTAAAATTGCAAGGAAAGGGCAACCTGGCCCATTCCTTGCTTAAAGAAGTAGTTCATTTCCAAAAAAAAACTTCTTATTGTTGAGGACATGGAGAGATGTAATTTACTTCATTTTAAAAATCAGAACCATTATTGGGATGTGATAAATGCAATTATTGACATGAATTATTTCATGATAACTTTAAAAAACATGAAGAATTTTTCGTCTCGAGATTCGATCAACTCAAAACAAACAAAAGTACTCTCGCGTTCCTAGTAAATTCCCTCATCACCAATATGAATAAGATCAACTTTGAGTCATTTGGAATTGATGCTGGATCGCTTCAAGTGCAACTACTAGATTTGAAAATCACAATCTTATAGAGTGGCATGTTCACGGAATATGCGACTCACGCGGATTGTAAAAAGACTGGACTTGAGTGTTGCCACTAATGGCACTTGCCGTGGACAAGTTTCCACTGATACGATCAGCAGATTTTAAGCACAAGAAATGTGTCTCTTTGTTTTACAAGTATCGCCATCTAGGTCCAAGAGTTTGACTTAGCTACACACACGTCTCAACCCTTTTTAGGGGGCGGACTACATTCATGCAAATTCATTCCTACTGGAACATAATACGATCACCTCTGATCCAGTACTCTCCAGTGGTATTACTCTCGATATGGATGATTTTGTGACCACGAACAGATTTAACGAGCGCCAGTGGCCATATATTCGGGGAATTTTTTGGCCTGTGAGTTTCGAACTCTTAACCTAAGGAGTACGAGTTCAACGCTCTACCAACCAGGCTATGCCGGCCCACGTTCTGATTTGAAGTTAAGTAACATAATATCAATAAAAAAGTAATAACTTGTATATCGTAGATGTTATCTGGCTTATAAAGATTTCAACTCATATTCTCCCAACTGTGAGTTGGTGGTGAGACGAACGATACATTTGCACCAAGCTTAAGGTGAGTATGAACGTGAGTTGTTGGTGATGTATTTTAATGCGTCTCATGACCTTTCCTGCCAATAGAGGGCACCACAACGAAGGTTGCTAATACTAGGTCACGGGTCACCAATGCGGATTTAACTTGCAATGCTTTAGTTTGTAGCTGAGTAACATAATCACAATACAAAAGTAATTACTTGCGTACCGTAGATAAAATCTGGCTTATGAAGCTTTCAACACAAACTCAAAAGCAAGTCCGAAGAGTTGGATGTGCAGAAATGCATTCACAAATGAACAGCTCTAAAATAAATTCCAGGAGTTGAGGCCCTCATATTCGATGCATGGATTAGTCTTCCAGAATGCTATATGCTAAGAAGTAGGCATATGGACTGCTGATGACATTTGGGTCGACATATTTGTGCAAACCAGCGTTCTTTTGCATGATTATAATAAAAAATAAATTTAGAAGCCAATTAAGAAATAAAAATCTAGAGTCGTGCTTGAAATTTAAAACAAGCTATAAGCCGGATTTAATCAAACTTTCAAAAGACATGCAAAGCCAATGCTCCCGTTGGTGTAATTACCTATATTTTTGTTTTTATATGAATAAAGATTATTTCGTATTTAAGTTTAAAGTTAGAGTTTAAATATCATTATATACTAAGCAAATACTACACTGGTGTGCAAAACTTAAGCAACAATGTAAATTTTAAATAGATAGCCATGAAACTGCAAAAAAGTTCCTTCGATCAGTACAATGAACACGTGATTCAGGAGAAAGGTCATGTGCATGCAAATATCAGGAACGAAACGTCACAGGTGACGCGAGCGTACGCAAAACGCGTGCGGTTCGCGCTGGCAACTCAAGACTGCAATAAAATGAAGGACAAAGAAGAAATTAAACGCGTTCGCTGCAAATAGTAGTGAGTTCTTTCGTGAAATGTGGCTAAAGGAAATCACCCGGATGATTTCAAACGTGGAAGAATCATCAGAAAGTTGGAGGAGGGGCGTAGTGTGGATGAAGAGTTCAGAATCAACAAAAGTGGCCTTTAGCGCTCTTGAAAAGCCTTCCAAACCACATGTACAGCTGCTAAAAAGGTTGGTGGTGGGCACCCCAGGAAAACAACTGCAGTGGATGACCAATATATCGTCCTGCTGGCAAAAAGAGCCCGAAACCAGTCAGCAAGCGCTATTGCTCAGCAAAGGGGCAACAAGTGTCATGATCTACTGTGAGCAGACGTCTTCACAAAAGGGGCCTATTTTCCCGCTGTCCTGAACGCTGTATCCCTTTGCAAGTTGGCCATCGGTGGCACCGTTTAGAGTGGTGCAGGGAGCACAAAAACTGGACATCTCATCAGTGGAGTCGTGTCCCCTTTACGGATGAGAGTCGTTTTAGTGCTACAAGAGTAACATTCACTTCTCTTAACAATTGAAGAGAAAGTATACTCAAGTGATGATGCTCTGCGGATTATACTATTTAAAACAACTATTAAAATTTGCGTTAATCGTGCGTTTAATCGTGTTCATTTGTACTTAGATAGAGGGCAAATTCCTTTGTGAAATTTCATTCCAAATTTATTAGAATCAGCAATTTCAATGCATTTTAATAATGCGTAGAGGTTTTTTAAAACGTTTGTGCATAACAGCGGAAATCAAAGAAAATGTAACCTTAAAGGGGGCGCGTCTTTTTTTAGTATTTGGTCTTTACACCAAAATTGTGAATTTATATATTCAAAGGCAAAATGTCTTATCCGCTTATTCAATTACCAATTTAAAAAAATCTTAAACACTTTAAACATCTCCGGGCAATAAACATTTTAAACACCCACTTACAGTAAAAGAAAAATGATTCTTCAAACTCTGTTTAGTTTTTTTTAACGAAGCAATTATACACACAAATAGAAAAATAAACCTTCTTAATTTAGTCTGTCTTTTTACCTCAATTTAATTGCGTTTAATTTTAAAAGGCACTTTTAATCCCTTCCCTCTCCATTCAGAACAAGTCTCTGCAGCAGTCTTTCACAATTAAGAATAAAGTTTCTAAAAGAAAAAGAATTCGAACAATGGAAATAGAAGTGACGAGCCTAAAGAGACTCCCCCCTCCCTTCAAGGATTTTAATCCCCTCTTGTTTAATTCTCAGATAGAATAGAGAAAATAATGCAAGAGTAAAGAACAGAAACATGTGAAAATAGACATAAGACAGATGCTCTGTTGTTTTTTTTTGCCAAGAATAATCTAATAATTTAACCAGACCTTTTAAACACAAAAGTTGTATTTTATTGCTGAAGAATTCGAAATCAATTATTATAAACTCAAGAGACTATAAACGCCACAAACTAATAAATTTACTGTGTGAATTTTTTTTTCATAGTAAAGGAGCAAATTATTTTTACATTAAGCAGCATTAGCTGTTGAAAACTGTTTGTTTTATGGAAAATTAAGTTTACACAGTTGATCATTTATTTATAGAAAATAGGGTAAAGGGTAAAATGTGTATTAGTGGCATTAATATATTTTCCAGAAGTTCCAGTTTTATTTTTGCCGACAAATATATTACACTTTAATACCTGGCATTTAGAAAAAAAGAGTACTAATGCAATTTTGTTTTAATTTTCTCATATATGAAATGTAGTGAAAGTATTGTAAACGTAAAATGATTCGAACTCGAGATTTTTTCAAATGTTCACGTTGCAAATATCTTTGAAAAACAAAAGTTATAATAAAATATCTGTTGTCTTGACAAAGTTTAAAAAACTGTAAGCTAGACAGATAAAATTTGGTGTATATTTCTTTCAAATCTATCTATCTATCTATCTATCTATCTATCTATCTATCTATCTATC
>JAOUZG010016644.1:2115946-2171776 GCA_026289955.1 Argiope argentata | reverse complement strand
ACACACACACACACACACACACACACACACACACACACACACACACAAAAGATACTTGAAATCGTGTCATGAGAATCACAGCACTCCTGTCAGCTTTTGAAAGGAATCTACCTATCATTTTTTTAATATTTCTTGGAATATCATAAATAATCTTCTATTCGTTTCCTTTAATTTAATCAACCAAATAAGTCCTCAGAATAAGAGCAGAAATTTGCATATATAAGCTAAGCATACTGATAAGCATTTTGCCGTGAATTCACTCTCAAATTGCATCGTATCCGGATCCTTTAAGTTTGAACGAATTTAGACTTTCATTTGAATTATGAATTCATTTGCAGGAGCTAAAATTTAAAGAGGACTTAGTGAATTGGAATTAATTTTAAATCTACGTGAGCGATTTAAACAATGCAAAAGCTATGAAATTTTCTCAATGCAGAAACTGTGTTCGGTCATAAAATATTAATATGTCGTAATTAGAACCTATTAACTGAGAATACATGACTTGTTCGTTAACTCTAGGAATGTAGGTAGTCTATTTTTGTCGACTTAAGTTTATTATGCTCTATGTAGTTTCGACGGTTACTAGAATTAACATAACGGGTTCGAAAAGAATTTATAAGAAATATGATAATAGGTAAGGTCAGTGCATATTAATTGGAAGATTCGCAAATAATTATGAAATTCTTCAGCAGTAAAAAGAATTTCCATAGCCCATAACCTGCTTCAATGCACTTACTCATAAATAATTAATAAACGTATTATTAGAAAGAGTTCCCATTTACCCCTTATGAGATCCACAGAATGTAGTTATTTGATTAAAATTTTTAAAAAACTGTATTTCTATAAAATGATTAATAAATTTTTTCTACTGAATAAAAATGACTGAATAAGTAACCGATCGTTGCTATAATATCTTAATATGTGAACAATATTTTATAACAATATAAAAAGAAAAATACAATGCTTCAAATATGACGATTCTGTTCAGTTCAAATTTTACAGATGGATTTCAAATTTGTTTGTTAGTTATAAAGAAATGAAGTACAGAACAAGCACTTTCTGTTGCACAGAATATGGATTGACATAAATAGATAGAAACTAAACAATCAGATGTAATAAATATAATTTTGACGCCGAGTAATATATATGAAATTCCAAAATCTTCGAATAGGAATCATGGCAGTTAAGATTTGAATTATGAATACAGAAACAAAGTAGAAAAAAGAACTGCCTGCCACAAAATATAAAGTGAAAATGGCAAGAAAATCGAAATATCATCATTTTCAAAGATTGAGAAATGAAATAACGTACCAAATAAAGATTAAAATGGAGTTATGTTAAATCTAACATAAATACTAATCAAATTTTGAGCCAAGTTGAATATACGATTGATCATTTGTTGCCTATTCTTTCAGAAATAAATACGATAGTTAAAAAACGCAACGACTTAAGTAAATCATATTTGTTTGGGGATTTTGTGACAGCAAGCGTAGCTTTTTGTCAAATTTTCGTTTCAAACTGGAGAGAGGCGGAAGTATTAAACTAAAACATAAATGATTAAAACTATGTTCAATGAATCACAACGAATGTTTACTGTTGCCACACTAGCAGAAAAATAAGTTATGGAACATAAAACGAATAAAGGGAAATGGAATATAGCCATTACAATAATAATTATTATTAATCAAATAATCATTATATAAAATTATTATTTGCGGTATCATTACAATAAAATTTTGTCCATCTGTAAAATTATACCAATTTTTAAATTTTATGGTAATATGCTCGGTACGATTATTTTTTTAAAAACATTTTATTAAATATATTTTTATAGCAATAGAAAGATGTTTGCATATAAACATTGAGAAATACTTCCATTACCAATTCCCTGGAAAATCCTGATTGTTGCCACTCCTAATAAATTTTGTATTTCCTGTTTCTTTTGCATTTTGTTATAATTTGGAATCTGGCAGCTTGTAATTGATTAGAATAGAATATGGTGTGTTGCTTTAAGTAATATTTTTGATACGTTACGCTGTTTCATCTCTGATGTATGGATCATCTGATCAATTGAGTTATACTTCATCTGTAATTATGCTCATCAGTTTCTATCAGCATCTGTAAATACGCTCATCAGAAATACTCTGTTTTGTGTTGTTCAAAATAAATATAGACGAAAACGAAGGCAGAGTTACGAGTCATAACACTGATGTTAAATATCTTTAAAAGTAATCACTGTTTCCCGAAATAATTTAAACAATGTACCAAGGCAAAGTCATTTCTTAACTTTTAATGATTAAAAATGATGATGAAGACACAGTCAACTCAAACTAAAATAGAAATGTCTAGATCAGAAGTTAAAATATTTTTCCCATTCCATTGAATACAAAAGTCTTCGGTAACACGTTGGTTGAATCTGTTCCAACTCAGCCTCACAAGTTAGAAAAGAATCTTCTGCCTGGATTGCTTTGATGCCTTTTCATACTTATATATCTCTTCTGGAAAGATTCTTCATATTTATTTGAAGAATCAATCGCGTGAGAACAAAAAAAAAATAGGAAATTCGAATCACTGAGAGGTCGTTGGAGCGAATTATTCTCAATTTTTCTTTCTGGAATCATTTCGCTGCGACTTATGAAACCGAAAACTTTTCAGATATTGAGCAATTGATTGCTTTTCAGATGCTGAGCAATTTTCCAATCGAAATGTTTCTTTTGTTTGGGAATAAAATGCTTTTATTTCAATATGTTGCCGGTCTCTGTTGTTTGAAAGCTAGAAGTATTTTGCTTCCGAAGAAACTTTACTGCAAAATGAAGCTTTTAACTCGAATGTTAGTTTTTATTCGAAGTTTGACTAAAATCGATATACAAAAATATATTTTAGGTTCAGCAAATGAAATTTTTATTCGATTAATAAAGTTCTACTAACCAATGCTTTGGATACTAGATTCAAAACAAAATAAGTTCAATTGGCAAAAGAAAGAAAGAGTGAGAAAATAGTGACACTTCAGTTATCTATTTCACATATATTTTTATATCTTATTAATTGTTAAGATTTAATACTTATTTTATGCAACAAAGAACTGATTTGTATTCAAATCTCTAACTCAAGCATAAATTTAAGGTAAGAAAAAGATGGAAGTTCTTTTGGAAGATAGAATTTTGATTTCTAAGCTTCGAGATAGTCGGATCGACTCTATACTATCAAAGAATTAACTAGACAAAAATTTGCGATCTTTGAATGAGAATGTGTAGGAAAGAATATGTGAGAACCTTTAGTGGTTGAAGGAGTACCTGGCGTTAAAGAGGTCTATCTCTTATTTCAAGATTCAGAAATATTTAAGTATCCAAAAAATTACACTTTAGAAATCGGTAAGTTATTTATTTATTTATTAATTATTATTATTATTATCATTATTTTAACAATGAAAATAATAATTTTTTTCCATGCAGTAGTCATGAACTGCTAAAAGTAATAAAAATGAAATGTCGCAAAATAATCAATTGGTACTTCAAATAAAGCACATTTTCTATTCACTTCGCAACACTATTATATTCATATTTAACTGATTAAACCATTTACAAATGCATTAAAACTTTCTTATGATTTTTTTTACTTGACACGCAAGACGATACATTTTATTTTTTACCTCAAACTACAACAATCATACTGGGAATAACTGAAACGACCTAATTAATAAATTATTAACAAATATATGTATACCATAGTAATTATATGTTTAATGATAAATTTTTATTCCACATCGTAGATTACTGTAATGTATATGTTTTCACCTACAATTCCTGGGAAAAAATAATGTAACAATGAAAATGTTGACTTCCATATTTTTTTGGTATAATGAAGGGACTTGTTAGAATGTTTGCAAATACTTATCATAAACATTTTCTCGTGTCAAAGAATGCTCTTCATAGAATGGTACCATCTAGAGAAAATTTTTAAAAAGATTGTTGCGGCAAGATGGTCAGAAATTCGAGATTGGAAGGAATCTTCATAACATGTGAAATTCTAAGAAATGAAACTTATCACTTTTTCTAGATCCCTTTTAACTTCATTCAATTTTTATCTTCATTTGTTTCGTTTTTTAATGCAACGAAATGAAAAGTTTTCTATCAGGTCCTGAGTTTCCCGATAGCTTTCGCATTTATAGCTTCTTCCTAAAAGTTATTCTTGCAGTGAGAAAAATTGAAGTAAGTCAAGTATCTAAAGCTCATTTTGCTTCTTCACCATTATCTTTTTGATATAACAGGAATGAAACGTAGCTTCATTTCCTTTACACTTATATACTTCAAATCCAACAGCAATTTATCTTATTTAAAACCAACCTTTTTTCAACATTGAACTTTTCTTTAAATCCAATCTTCTGTAAATCACACCTTTCTTTCTTGGGGTAGAACTTTAGAATCAACTTCATTAAACTTGTTCTCTTTTCACGGCGTTTCCACTCATGAGTTTTGACACCAAAGTAGTGAAGTGCTATAATTAATTTTCATTATTCATTTTTTTGCATACTTACATATATTATCCTTTCTTTGTTTCTTTATTTAATTAAAAATATTATTTTACATTTTTACGTTTGTATATCTTTTAATTATTTTCTTTTTTCAACATTTTATTATTTTCAAGTGAGAACATGATGTTGTTATGGTGAAATCTCAAAATGCGTAGACAACAAATTTGCGATTTATCGCTTTTTGAGGCATTAGTTTTCCGCTTTTAGAGTTATTAGAAAGTGGTAAAGATGATGGTCACATTTGGCGCATCAACAAAAAATTACAACTTGACACGAAAGTTCGTTCTGTATTCTATTCTCGATATATCGACGCATGCGTGTACTAATAGTCATATCAATGTTTAAAACTTATTTAAATTATACAATGACAAATTAATTAAGACAGACAATGCCTTAAAATAATAATGTTATCACGATATCATGAAATTCGATATAGGAGATTTCAATTTTTTAAAACTAAATTTAATTTTGGTTTTAAGTGAGAAATGTCATTTGGCAAAGGGATTCAAAAAATATTAATACATATTTATATTAATTGTATTAATAAATTATTATATTTTGGACCTACTTTTGTTTTTGAATTGTTGATTGAATATTTTAACCATTATGGTTTTTTGTTGTTATGGAGTCTTTCCAAAAATAACAATCCTTTTACTTGATAATAAATAAATCATTAATCCGTCAAGTTAAATCTTGAGGCAAACTGTAGTTTACTTCGGTTGTTGAGATAAGATTGAACGAAAAGCGCATCGTAATATTGATGATCTATTAGAGAATTCTGTAAATATCTTATTCTCCTTTTCCTATGTTTCACAATATCTTATATACAGTATTATATGTACATATTATATCTCATATATATATATATATCCTATCTTATATACAGTATTATATGTGCATATTATATCTCATATATATACATCCTATCTTATCTTATCTTATATACAATATTTAATGCATCTTACAATTAGCTTGTTTGTTATTATATGGTGGCTATTTCTGCCATGTTCAACTGGATTTTTCTTGCTTATAGACTTCATTTTGTATAGTTTCTGCTTATTGATAACTTCCGTTTTATTTAGTTACGTAAAACACAAAAGCCATCCGACCTAATAGACTCACTACTGATAAACCTTCATAAAATTTCTTTAATTTAACTTTAAGACTTGGGAGTCTATAAAGGCCAAGAAAGGTCATTAACAGTAAGATATGGAATTTGTCTTAACTACTTTAGATTCAAAACATGCCTTAGATGTATTAATTTAATTACACGTTAGATATATTAATTTACAATGGGAATTTACCTCACAAATACCTGATCGCATTAAACATATAGGTAAAGTCCGGTTTATTATTCTAATAGATGGCAGCATAATTTTTCTTTTAAATAAATAAGTTTTTTCCAAATATTAATTTCAACTCTACAAGTCTCATGTATCTTAAGCCACATTATTTATTAAGTAGGATGAAACGAAATAAGGTTTGTATATGTCAAAAACATGCCTCTGAAAAAGAACAGAAGAAATGATTCTCCTGGCGAAATTCAGGAGCCTTTTCTTCTAGAAAATGCCGTAGAGAATCGACTGGATGAAATATAGAGCATGAAAGATTTAAAAGATTTCCGGAAACAAGCTGTCACGTAGTCTATAAGTAAAGACGACACGTTCAGAAATAAATCGACGATAAGACGATATCTTGTGGTTAAAAGTTTATGCCTTGTCTCCGTTGGTTTAACTAGTAGTACTATTAAGTACTTATTACTTATTAATATAAGATGTGTTATTCAGGTTAAAATATAAAGTTTTTAAGAGAGTTGAGCTACTTAGGGACATCGGTGAAGTAAAAAGAATTACATTTAATATTAATTTCACATTCTACATTCTTTAATTTAATTAAAAAATGGAGTTCTTAAATTTTTTAAAAGATGATAACTGTATTTTAGTTTTTGATATTAAAGATGCAAAATAATTAGTTTGTTATATATTTTTAAAAGTTATAATGGAAGATATTTTATTTTAAAAAGTTAGTTTAGCATAAAATTGTTAAATGCCATTTTTTGACCAGTTTAATATCATTAAATTATCTGTCATTTTCTTAAAAATATGTATAAACTAATAAACAATGTTGAAAGAAAGGTGACAAAAACTACTTCCTTACAGTTTCTTTTAAATTATAAGAATTAACCTTCATTATAAGCATTTTAGTCAGTCAACACGTTACAAGAAAACAAAATCTATTGACAAAATCAAATAAAAAACTAACGCAACATTAAAGCTCTGAATGGCCTTTTATCTTATCGACAGGTGGTAGCTCAATTGGTAAAATGCTAGGATTTCAGTATTTTTTACATGGTGAAGAATGCAAGTTCTAATATTGCGAAATATTGCTAATATTGCGAAAATCAGTAATTTTTAGATAAGTTATTTATATTAATTGTAATTATTTAATAAGAAGTAACTAAAATGAAAAATTTCTTTGTTAACTTAAGTAGGAATTGATTTAGTTTCTTTTTATATTACTAGTTTAGTACAAATTCAAAACAAAATTCAGTTAGAAATGTTTTTTAAATTTATTTTAATAATAAACACAGCAAAACTTAAAGAATTCATCTGATAAATAAGTTACTTATAGAATTTTATGTTTTTCAAATATATTTTAAATCTTCGATAAGTGCTTTAGATTGATCCCACGGGAAGAAATCTACAACTTTTTAAAAATTGTTTGAGCCCTGATACTTAACATATAATAGCTTTATAATTTTGACTATTTTTAACAAATAACTTTTTTCTTTCATTCAGAAAATATTTTAAAACTAGAATAATTAATTAAAAAATGATAACCGAGTGAACAAATAATGTTTTAGAAGAAACTTACAGAAAAAAATACCCACACGGAAAGATTCTTTTTCAAGCAAAAGAAAAATTCGTGGATGATCAGCACGAAAAAAAGAAATCTTGAAGCCTATTAGTTATCTTATTACACCAGATGGCTATTTCCAAAACTATGCAAAAACAGCCCATGAAAGCAAAGACGAAAAAAAAAAATGCCAGAAAAGTATTTATGATCCAAATTTTCAGCAACAATATGAGCATCTATTATCGATATAAAAAAAATCTAAGAACTTAAATCTCGACGCAGCTTTTTGTTAAGTTAATAGGCAACAAGAAATCTTTTTTTACGTATTTTTGTAAAACCTAAGTTATATGGTTATTTGAGATAATTTTTTAAAAACTTTTGAATAATTTTTAATTTTCTCAGACATAGACATTTTTAGATCAGACAGAGCTGGGTTTAACTGATCAGACGTTTTAATGAAATTATAAAAACTGTCTCAATGAAAATCCAGAAGTTTACAGAAAAATGAAAACTCTCTTTTAACCCTTTGCACTCCGATGTCGCCTCTGACTCATCATTCAAGTTTGTGCATCATTTTGACGTTTTATTTATTTATTTTTCAAGTTTAATCGTTAAAAACGCCTACATAATGGTTAAGAGATGTAGAATAATTTTTCAAAGAGATTTGACTCAAAAGAATTATGTATATTTATTTTTCATAGCAACAAACAAATCTTTGTATGAATAATTTTTCGGAGTGCAAAGGGTTAATATTTAGCACCATTTCAGGGTCGTCGCATGTTTTTGATCATGCAATCATAGAAACTGCATCATTTTCAATGTTATATTTTCATGATTTGAGAAATTATTTAGAATTTAATTTACGTTAACAAATAAAAAAAAATTTGCAAATAGTAACATTGTTTTCGATACTTATTAAAAATTATAGTTTACTTGGGGATTTTCAAACGACGCCAAGCTTCATATGACATTAGATGACCAAGATTTCGCCATTGCATTATGGTTTCATTTATTGGCGATTTCAGTTGGCTATGTTTTTAATTCCGTTGCTTATTTTTAGGAGGGAGGTCCAAAGCTCCTTTGCATTTTCACCTTGTTATACATTTCTTTAATTTCATGTTTTAACAATGTTTTGCCCTTAATTAATTTAATTAAGAGTTCACATTTTCTGTACATGCATTGAGAGAAGGCATAGTAACAAATAAACATCTTTACTCTGTCATGTAAGGTATGAGAGACTAACTTACATTTAGCTTACATTTTTACTTAATTCACATTTTTTCTTCCGGACATAAGAAGCAGATTGTTGTTATGATATGTTTTATTGTTTCTGTAATAAGGAAAATAAAACAAATCATGTTTTGTCGTCGTCATCATCATCCTGATTTTTGTATTTCTACTACTGTTAGTTGCATTTTAAGTAAAAATGTGAATTATTACTCTAAAATCTATATTATGAAAACATAGGATTGTTTTTACTTTGTTATTAACTAATAATATTTCATGATTTTCATTCTTTTACCATGATCCATGCTGCAGCAAATTTTGAACAAATAAAGTATTGTACCTCGCTTCGGGGTTCGTCTCAATTGAGAGTTGTTAAAACAATCTCTCGAAAATCACAAGAGGTTTATTCGTGGAATTCTCTAAAAGATGCAGGAAACTACAGTACTTACGAGTTACAATTTGCAGCTCCAATTCAGCCAATACAACAGGAAACAGCTTCCAAACGCAGAGGTGTCAAATATTTCAGATAGATAGATAATAGATTCTGTGCACTGGACTAACATTCCAGTATTCACTACTTTCTCGTCACCCTGATTAATCGGGGAATGATATTTATACCTGAAATGGCGTGAAAATCTAGGACTTTCGCCAAGGTTCGGGAAGGTTCAAAGATATCTTGCTTACTAATGGGCTATAGCTTAGGTGATGGAATGTTCTGGAGCTATCTATTTTTTGCCAAATCCCGCCAAGTCATCAAAACTCTCGGCAAACGATCGCCAAGTCATCAAAACTATCGGCAAAAGATCGCCAAGTTGTCAAAACTCTCAGCAAAAGATCGCCAAGTTATCAAAACTCTCGGCAAAAGATCACCAAGTTGCCAAATCATTGGAAATGCCATTTTTATGTAAAATATGTCTAAATTGCGCGATTTTCGCCCAGAATATTTCAGATCTGTCTCAGATACTTCAAGATGTATACAAATATTTACAGAAGTATTTACAAAATTTGTTACAATATTGTTCTTTAAGATATTTCAAAGTGTAATAGTCCGTGAATTGGAAACATTGTATTTAGTTTTTAAATACTTAAGCTTATCTCATTTAATACTCGAACACATTTATAACTTCTTAAAATATTTTTAGTAAAAAAAAGGATAATATACTATCAAGGACGATAAAAATTTGAAAGCTGCCAATAATAATCATTGCATTATTAGTGATTGCTAATTAGTTTATAAAATTGCTGCAAACTATAAAATAAACATTTCATTCATTTAAAAAATTAATTAGTGTTTAGTTATATTTTCCTACTTAATTAAAGAATTATAGTATATTAGATGAATATCAGATGCACCGTGAAACACATAGATAATTTTGTGCAGTTTATTTAAGAGAATTTGAGAATAGATTTAAAGTATAAATAACCATTTTCATAAAAGTAGTTAAAATATTTTGAAAAACTGAATAAAATAATAAATTTTCCAATCTATACACATTATCGCGATAAAATTGCCTAATAATTATGCAAATCTATAAACTTTATTAAGATAACATTTATTATTTCTTATTGTTGATGATATTAACCACTTCACATACAATGACGTCTCTGACATGTGCATCGAATTATTGAATTATTAATTTTAAACCTGCAATTAAGTGAAAATATTTAGTAATTTAAAATGCCAGAATCATTCAGAAACTTTTGATTATCTTAAAACTCGTTACATTATTATAGGCATTAAAATACCAATAAATGTTTAATATTGGATGCGTCATCTAATTAGGAAGTTAAATAAATTCGTATTTCAAGTGGTTAAAAGTTCCATCATGCTGTGTCTCCAATATTATACACGGAAACTTAAAAAACTGAAAAAAATGAATTTAATGTTTTTTCCCCACTGAACTAAAATATCGTTCAAAGTTAACGAAGGGCAAACAATCACAATAGCTTTTGCACTGGGCGCATTATTTTTTGGAGTTTTCCTTCGATTAGTATCAAGCATCGCATTTAAATCGATTTAGAGAAGAAACTATTCGACATCCACACCGCAATGAAAAGGAATTTTGATACATTTTCGACCCCCTGCTTCGTTTACTACTGATATTTTCTTCAGAGGGAAAAGCAAAAGCAAAAACAGAAATGGATTGGGAACCATTTATATTCCATTCTCTCGGAGTAACAGCAAATGCTTTCTTACGTTCCGGCAAAAGCACTCAATTCAACATGCATCGGGATTGAGGATTGAAATACATAGCTGAAACAAACATACGAATTAAATGTTTTTTCAGAAAACAGAAAGAAAAAAATATGAATTTTTTAGTGAGGTATTTTAATAATGAAAGGCGTGAATTAAAGGATGATTTTTCAACTATGCATCATTTGGCTATTTCGGTCGTTGCTTGTAGTTTGTGCTAAATTAAACTCAAAAAATATGGTTAAAAATTGGAAAATTTACTGATTATTTATTTGATGCTGAATTTTGATTAATGGTATTTTTATATTCAAGAACACCAGCAGCAGAATATGTGTTCAAAATAATGAATCAGTAAAGCTTTAATATAATATAAATAAATACAGTAAGAAACAATGGAGCGTGAAAATATTATTACAAGCGTGCGAACGCCGCGGAAACGCGACCAAGGAGAAGGTGTTGGCGACGACTGTGAAAAAGCTTGGCACCAGCCGAGTTGATTTGGTGAAAAGAATAGTCTGGTAGCGTTTGGATTTTTCATGAAGCTCCGCGTGTTTCCATGCGCTCGCCTGCTCGACTATATAAGGGACGAGTAGTTTCGGCAGTCTCGGAAGAGAAGCGTCTCGCTGGGCTAGCGGATTACTTTTATCGCTTGTAAATAGAGAGCTGTGTTTAAGTTTGCTGTTCATGTTGTATTATTGAGCCCGCTGTGATTTACTGTTTGCTGTGCTATACGATAGCTTTTCTGCCGTCTATTTTTATTGTGCGTAAGGCTTGTATTTATGCAGTAAGTAACTTTAGACTGCTGGATTGTGTTTATTTGAAGTTTTATTTTATCAAGTTATCCTTAAATATCTGTAAATACCTGTAAATAAATTTATTTGTGCCGTCCTCAAGTAAAGTACATTCAATCCGAACCAGCTACGCTAAAAACGTAACAATATCAAGGACTTGGAAATTCAAAAGAAAACAAACGCAGCAATGAAAAAAAATGATACATATATGAATACGTTAGGGAAAAATATTCGAAAATGGTTACTTTTTAACATGTGCATGAAAATACAAAAAAGTATTAATGGTAACAAAATATACAATTTTACACATTGAGGCCTGCTCACGAGATCTTATTGGTATATGCACCCCCCCCCCCTGTTATTGATTCATAAACAGTAAAGTTATGACCATTTTAGAACTGCTAGTTTGCCGAACAACGTTTGTCTTACGAATTTCTAATGGATTAACAACGTATGTCTTACGAATTTCTAATGGATTAACAGCGTATGTCTTACGAATTTCTAATGGATTAACAACGTATGTCTTACGAATTTCTAATGGATTTAATTTTTAATGGAAACTAAATATACTAGTTTACACATTGAGGCCTACTCAAGAGTTTTTAGTGGTATATACCCCTCTGTTATTGATTCATAAACAGTAAAGTTATGACAATTTTAGAACTACAAGTATGTATGAACAACGTATTTTTTACTAATTTCTTTGGAGCCTTTAATATGTTAAGATGAAAATTTAAAAAAAAAAATGAAAATAAAAGGCATTTTTCGACTGAAAATTGGTACACAGCAAAAACATTCCCATTTTTTTAGTTTTATCAAATGATTTACTGAAAATTTTGCAGATGCGTTGTGAAATATACTATCTAGTTCCTGAAATAAAAAAATTAACTGGACTTCAACCCATTTTCAAAATACGGATTTGATTGAAAGACAGCTTATAATTTTCATTAACATTGTGAAGCACTAATACAACTACAAAATGTTTCTAAATAAAAAAAACTGCTTATAATCTAATTCAGGAATTGAAGAATATATTGATAAATTATCGGATAAAATTTGAGCCGAAAACATTTATAACATTTTAATTTATGAAGTGTATGGTAAGAAAAATTTATTATTTTCTACATATGAGAAAAAAGCATGTAAAGAAGCATTAAAATGTATGTAAAGACAAATAAGAAAATCAGTGACTTTTCAAAAAGTAGAGTTTGAAACAAAATTCTAACAATTTTATAAAGAAACCTGATCAGGTATTAAAAATGTAACTAAATTTTTTTCCTCCATAATTTTGGAAAAATTGGATTTTTAGCATAGCTTTCAAAAATAAAGCATTTCAACTGACTTCAAAACTTATCAAAAGTTAATTTTTTAAAAATATGAAACATCCATATGGTATTGTAAATACATTACTATAGGAGATAAAAAAGTGATATTTAATAACTAAAAATATCTATGAGACAAAAGTTTAAAATAAAAATACTTTTTCAAACATCGAAGATAAATACAGAACTGATTGTCCAATGTTTTTATTATATGCGAAAATTTAATAGAAAATTCGAAAAAAATCATAATTTTAGTTTGCGTTTTTTTATTTTCTCATATACAAAGAAATATTACTCTTAATTGTTGAAAAATTCAAATAGAGATTTGGTCATATTGCCAAATGTCAAACCTTCCTCAAGTCGAAACACACATTTATGAAATTATGTCTGTCTGTCTTCCCATCTGTCTCTCTGTGAGCACAATAAATTAAAATTATTTTTGCTTAGATATTTAACATACAATCAATCTTTACACCAAAACCGTAGATTTTTATTAAGTTTTAAATAAAATTTTTGGAAAGGCTTTCTCAATATAAATTTATAAGATAACTAGAATAGGTAGAGAGCTAAATATATAAAATTCGATAATTATATTTAAATCACTAGGTAGACTTGTGATTTAAAGGCAGACTTCCAAACTAAATATCTATTAAAATACAAAGAGGAGTTCATCATCCGTCGGTCAGTGCTCTCATAAACATATAAAAATGATAATTCAAATAATCAATGATTTTAATGTATTTTAAATTTGGTATTTGCTTTTGTTACTAGAATTGTAGTTATGTGCCCAATTTTGGTTTAACAGGCTGTATAAAAAGACCATTACTATATAAATCTAGTATAGAGGGCTTTTGTAATAACCACATTCCAGAAATTTATCGCCAAACATAGAATTTTAATAGACTCTTTCATAAATATTGTTCATCAATGGTAAGCGATATATAATATAAAAGGACATTTACTGAAAAATATAGGAGAAAGTTCCGGTGATCTGGTTTAAATACATTATGAATGGTCGATAATGAAATATAATACTTAAAAACTAAAAGCCTAACTAGTAAAATCACGAGTTTAAAAATATTTTTAAAAAATATGACCCCTAAACTGGCTACTCCTACCCTCCAGATGGTCCAAAGAAAAATTTGAATGACAGGACCATCGTAACAGCAACATGACGGGTACTGTGGTTGAATTCTAAGTGATCACGATTCAACTCTTCCCTTGGGAAGCAAGTCCCGTCATCGATAGTATTATTCAACCTTTCCTGTAACAACCAGGATAGCGAAAACGAATAACCACGCTAGAAGCTTTTCATCCTCAATGACGAGGTACCCTCGGGAGGGGGCAGAAATATGAATGGGAACTCAAACCAGACTCACCGACCCATCCGAAGACACTATGAATAAAACGAAAACCTGAATGACCGGACTGCCGCAACAGCTAGAGTGCTGAAAACTGTGGTTGAGGTCTAAGGGCCATCAACGACAACAGTACAACCCTTCCCGTAGAAAGTACGTCCCGTCATCGATGGGAGGAGCTAAATCCCCACCTATTTATGAGCCCTCCTGGGTGGTAAAATCCAACCATGCAGGAGGCATCTCATCCTCATTTCAAGTTTTCCCCTTGATAGAAATATGGATGGCAAGTCATACTAGACTCTTCAAAAAGCCCGAAGGTACACAGCACAAACCATAAAA
Source organism: Argiope argentata (assembly GCA_026289955.1). Taxonomy (NCBI): domain Eukaryota; kingdom Metazoa; phylum Arthropoda; class Arachnida; order Araneae; family Araneidae; genus Argiope; species Argiope argentata. The sequence continues at coordinate 2,157,158 of JAOUZG010016644.1, read as the reverse complement.
CTGAATGACCGGAGCGCCACAACAGCAACACTGGTGGAGGGGGTGATTTGTGGTTAAATTCTAATGGCCATCATCGGCTACTGTAAAACCTTTCCCGTAGGAAGTGCGTCCCGTCACTTATGAGAGAAGCCTAACTTTCACCTATTAATGTACCGTACAGGGTGGCGAGATCCAACCACCATGAGGAAAGCATCTCATCCTCAATTCTAGGTGCTCCCCAGGGAGGAGGGAAATATGAATGGTATTAAAACGTGAAGGATCATTACCGGTGGCCTCCAGGTGACGTAGTACCTGAATAAAGCCTGTACAGACGTAAAAATTCATATAACTGGTGACCTCCAGGTGACGTAGCAGTTGAATAAAGCCTGTCAAGACGTGAAGGATCATATTACTGGTGACCACCAGGTGACGTAGTAGCTGAGTGAGATTGAAAAGGATTGGCAAAAAGAGGATTCGGTTGAAAAAAGGATGCAGTCTGTTCGGATCGTCGAGATGTGTTGATTGATTATTTTCTACTTATTGTTGATTCTTTATCTTCTACTTGATGGTTACTCTGTGTATTTCTTTTGTACGTTGTGTCATCCTAGCAGGAAATAAAAAGATATCCGAAGTTCTGCTTCATCTTTTCGGCTTCAGCACAATGGGAAACACGAATACATATTTCTGACTTGAAACTAAACCGTATTATCAAACCTCTTATATAAACCTCTTTTGAAGCAAAGAATGTCTTGTTTTTCTTTATAAGTTCACAGGAATAAATTAGAATTAGTGCTGTGATCTATTTTTTTAAATACTAAAACTTCATAACACGAGGCATGTATTAGTGCCATAGAATATATGCCAAATTTAACCATTTATTATTTAAAACTCCAATATTCGTGAGCAAATACTAGGGACTAATTTGAATGAAAACTTAATCCACTGAAAATCAAAAGAAATGCAAGAAAAAAACTCATGGGAAAATAAAATGATAAGAACCTCATTTTCGACTTATAGTAAACTTCTCTTATTTCTCATCGTCCAAAAAATCAAGATGATATATTCATATTATACAGTTATAAAATCCAACTGAGATATTTAAACTGCTGTAGGAAAGCAGCCGTCGTAATCTTGGAATTAATAAAATATAAGCACAGAAATCTGAATTCCGCATTAAGAAACTCTTCTTAAGCAGAAGGAGGTGGAGTGCATTCGAAGGAATTCATGAATATTTCATAGAGTAGGACTCTTTTGCATTTAATGCGGGAAAAGTCTGCAGATCGCAAATGTCAGTTTATTATGTAGTTATTTATTATAGTGAAATAGTTATAGGATATTGTCCTACCTTATTAGCATATGATTTAGTGATAAGAACTGAAATTTCAAAGGTTTCAGTATTTTATAATTTATCTTCTAAAGCAAATTTCTAAAAGTGTGATTTTGACATTATGCTGATATCTAACCTTATAAATCTAAACAAGCAATTCTTGTATATATAATTTCGTTTATCTCTGAAATAGCTTTAACGATTTTTATAAGATTTTGCTTTCTAAGTTTATCTTTATATCCTTCTTGAAAGAACGAAAACCACGATTTAAAACACAAACACACACAATAGTGATAGTTTTTTTAATATTTAATTTTCAATTTTTGTAGATGACAAACAGAGTTTTGGAGTTCGACCGATTTTCAGATGAAATAACAACTATGATGTCATAGTTCTTCGTCAGACTTTTAAAAACGCATTTGCTGTCAAAGTTGCATACGTGATAATAAAGCAATACTGATTAAAGTAGGTCAATCTTTTAAAAAAGTAACCGCTTTCAAAGAAGCATACATAATAATAATAAAGCAGTACTGGTAAAAGCAGGTAAAAATATTTTTTGCCCATAAATTTCGGAGACATCAAAACCATTTAACCAAAATGTTCTCACATTATAATAAAATATTGTTAGACTTTTATTGATAAAAAACATTACAGCATTTCATCTTCCATTTACAGATACCGTATATTTCACTTTGATATTTTGATATAAAGTAAAAAAACTGTTGGATTTCTTTTTATTTCTCATACATTATATTTATTGATTTATAAAATCATGTACTTTCACTATTTTTTTTTCTATCAACGTTCTGATTAATTTATTGTTTCTTTCTCTTTTGATTTTCAAAATTATATTCTTTCTTTATCAAAACATGACCAATCGTATAAATTCTACTTAAATATATTTCAATCGTTTTTGGGAAAAAACTCTTACTTAGTCCGAATGAGAAATCCTCTTCTTTCAATTAACCTGAAAATTCTGTTGATTAAAACTTCTGTAGCAATCAAGAATTCTATCGTATCAAATAAGGCAAAGCTGCAGAAATTTGTGTTTTCTAATAATCAAAACATTGAAAACATAAACAAAGAATCAAAAATAATCTATTATCCATCCTGCTTATTAGTGTCCGTTAAAATGCTTCGATTTCCACAGAATTCTGAATAAATCTCTTGTGAAATGTACCTTAGAAACAAGATAAGAATCTTCCATCTGCTTTCAAATGAAAAAGAAACTTCTCTGAATGCCTTTCCGCTGAAAGATATCACATGAAAAGATTCTTCTCATCTATACGAAGAATCACAGCGAAAGAACAAGAAAGAACTGAATTTGAATCATTCAGAGATCTTTGGCGCGAAAATTTCTCATCTCTATTCCCGAATGTTATCGCCAAGAATGGTGGAACTGAACCCATTTATCGGACGTTAACAATAAGTAAAGTATTTTTTTTCCTTCTCTCGTATAAAATTGTTCTTTTCACTTGGAATGAAATACTTTTCCGTTAGAATGCATTGCAGAATTCTTCTGCTGCCTTAAGAATTCGAATCGTTTTATTTTCGTAGTAGTTCCATACTATGTTTTGTTCTGGTGAGCTTTCTGGTGACATGGAATCTTTTATCAGTTATTTGATTTTAAGCACTTATCGATGCAGTGCGCTTTTATTTAATTCAACAAGTAGTGATTGCTAAGAAGTCTTAAGATTTTTAAATAATCCAGATGTAAAAGTTTTGTTGAGTTTATTATAATATTTATAATGGTGATAAATTTAGATAGCTTTAGTTTTCTGACTCTTTTCAGAAAGCTTTTGCATTTTTTCGTAATGATGAATCTCATAATCATCTGACAGTGAATAAATTGCCAAAATAAATTTCATATCAATATCGTCAATCATTATTTGATCAGAAATTTAAGTAATTTTAATTAATTCATTAAATTAAATTTTAAAATTATTTGACTTTAATGAAAGTCTTCGCAAGCGAATTTGCAAAAATCCATTTATGCTAATGGTAATTGGAAGTTTTGTTATCGAACTAATTTAATTAAATTTTAATTTTTTAAACATTTTTTCGATATATTTCATGTCAACAATACTCTCTAATTATTACTGAAGAGTAAAATATGATTTGTTTTAGAGCTGAAGAGGAATATATGGTGAAAATAACTGGTAGAGAATAACTTTACAATAAACATTTACCAATCTCTTGTTATACTTAACTTTCGAAAAGTAAAAAAGTTTAAATAATATTTTCTTGAATGGAAATATTAAATGATAAATAAGCACAAATAAATTTGCTCTGCATCTTTAAATAAAAATTTAAAATTATTTTAAAATTAATCATAATTAATATACAGGTGCCCGCTATTAATTTGACACAATAACTAATTTTTAAAAAAATCCTACAAATGAATTTATAGTTTAAACTGGGAAAATACTTTGAATGAAGCTAAGAGTTATATTTTGAGTTGCTTGAGCCTGTAAATTTATTTCTGAAACAAATATATCTACTTTTTATATAGTCTCTCGGTATAGTCGATCATATTTAATAAAAAGAATTATCGACAATCTAAAACAGGTGATAAAGACTTTTTTTATCTGTTTATGACTAGGAACAAATTGACGAAAAAAATGTATAATTTTATTTTGTAAATGACGCCTTAAGATTTCATTTGATGCTTCGAATTTAAAATTTTACCTTAGTAACTTTTTGTATAAAGAATTATTCAGTAGATTAAGCAACATTTTTCGAGTGTTATCTACGATATACCCTTTAATTGTGGCGTCATATTTAAATTAAAAAAAGTTTTACTAATAATTGAAATGGGAAAAAAATACTTTAAAAAAACTGAAATTCTATTATATGTTGTTTGTGTAAATAAATATATTTCTTCATAAAACGAACAATTAATATAATCCTTGAAACTACTTCACCACGTATTCTAGAAAATATCGCTTTAAATGATTTATTTATTTATTTTTTTATTTTGGAGTCTTATTCTTGAAAAAGCGTGAAATTTCTCGAATTGGCAAAACATGTTCTTATACGTCGTAAAAAGAAGGAAAATTTTATATCAAACGGGTAACTAGTTTTCGAAGATTTCACAGTATCTGAAAAAATGTCAGTAGATTATTTCAAATGTTAAAAATGTTTCTGAATAAATCATATAAATTATTTTATTCAGAATGTTTCCATGGTCTTTCTGTAAGCTATGCTTTGCAGCTTTCATTTACTTTTAATATTTGTTTAATTCTGGTTGACTTGAAGTAATTTAACCAAATTCCTAATCGCCTAATCATTAAAATAGAATTTTATGCTATTAAGAAAAAATTACGTGTATTTTAACAAAAGCTTAAATTTTGCTGGTTAAAACAACGCAAATAATCATTCTTCCCAAGCTTTTCAAACAAGGTGTGGACTCAAGAATTTTCTTTAGCACATGATAACAATAATGAATTGGAAACAATAAAAGCATAAATAAAAATAACACTTCAGGAAGAATTAAAATTAGAGCTGAACTATCTCACCATTTGTGGTTGTGTGACGATAGTAGCTAAAACTTCAAATCCTGTCCCTGCTGCTGCGTTAGCGGTGTTTGACTGCACACAAAGAGGAATGGATGCAATACTGGAGAGTAAATTGTAAATGCTTGGTAAGTATCTTCAATACGGTTTTCCTCCAAAAAAGAGCACGTTTCCCGCTCGACTGTCGGATCCAGAATATTCCCGAAACGTTTTTTCTCATTTATGCTAGGAATCTTCTCTCTAAAGAAAAGAAAGGAGAAGGAAATTCGAATTATTCATCTCGAAAAAACAGGAAACTCATCTTTCATTCTAGAATGCCTTTGCTGTGACGTGTGGATTGAGATATCCTTTTTTTAAATATTAAAGAAAAAACTAGCTCTTATCCACGACTTCGTACGCGTGGAAATTTTGATGAGTATATGTAAGAACTGACAGTCTAATCACAATGTAAAATATTATCAAAACCTTATGCAAGCATATATTTTCAACGTCAATTAGAGCAACGCAAAGACGTGAATTTTAAGCATCAGCTGGGGTAACGCAATGCAGATTAGAAAATTTTAATTTCAATTAATCTGTTTTATTTTTACTCAAAAACAATTCTGATGGAATCAAAAGCTTTATTAAGAATGTTTAGGTTTTAATTTATCATACACTACAAAAATAAACAGAATCATTTGAAATAACCGGTCTAAAACATGTTACGTCTAACCTTATTAGCGTGGGGGGAAAACTATGTATTTAAATTTATAAGGGTACTTTTCGGTTTGCCGGGTGCAAACGAATAATAGCCAAAGAAATTTGAGAAAATTTGGCCTGAAAATTACATTATTTAATAATGGAAATATACCATTATAAGCATATATGAAAAATATATAGCTAACACAAATACAATTTAATTACAAATACACACAGTGGAACAGTTTTAATATACAGTCTTTTTGGCCAACAAAAAAGTTTGCCACTAAATTTTAGCGAAATAGCCGAATGTAGAGAGAACGGCAGCAATAGCATTTCCAATCATAAGGTTTCGATGTACGTTGCATCAAATGAACGGAAACATAGAAAAAAAATCAATAAATGCAGTAATATGGAATGCACTCAAAAAATTTAATCGAAAAAAATGAAAGTGGTATCTGTTCTAAATTTCTTCCAATTTCCTTCAGCCGTTCTGGAGTGATTGGATCACATCATCCATCCATCCAAACTTTCACATTTATAATAGTAGTATAGATACATGGGTTCCCTTTTTCTCGATTTAAAAAATATTCCATTTATTAAGGGTGGAAATTTTCACTGTGGACAGTTTGAAATTTTTTTGATGCTTTGAGAGGAATTTTATTAAATCACATTATTATCGTGTAACATGTAGCATCAATTCACTTTGCTTGAAAAATGACTGACAAAGCATCTAATACAAACAACGCATCTAACTACAGATTTTTAAAAATTAAGCAGTCAGAGGATAAGTTATCTTAAATTGAATAGTCAACATATTAATATTCGTTAAGGTTTTTAATTACTCTGAAAACGTGTTTTAAATCCTAATTTAAAGCCTTACTATCAACAGTGTTGTTATATGTTGGGAAGGCCGGGATGGCCTTGTTGGTAGAGTGTTGGACTCGTACTTCTTAGGTTACGGGTTCGAAGCTCACCGGTCAAAAGATTCCACGAGTGTATGGTGACTGGTGCTCGTTCAATCTGTTCGTGGTCGCAAAGTCCTCCATATCGAGAGTAATACCACTGGGGGTACTGGGTCAGAGGTGATCGGTCTCTGTTCCAAATCTAGATTACGATCTGAGATGTATGAAGGAATTTGCATGAATGTAGTCCGCCCCCTAAAAAGGGTTGTGACGTGTGAGTAGGTAGGTGTACTTTTGGCCCTAGATGGTACTACTTGTAAAACAAATAGACGCATTTTTTAGGCTTAAATTATCTGCTGATCGTATCAGCGGGGGCCTGTCGAAGGCAAGTGCCATTAGTTACAACACATATGTTGGGAAAACTATATTGATTGGAAGAGATAATCTATATAAATAAAAATGAATCTCAAAATGCGGTGCTAAGCGCTAAACTAGAGAACGGCTCGACCGATTCAGCTAATTTTTTAAAAATATTTTCGTTAAGACACGAAGATGGTTCTTATGGAGAGAAAAAATGGAAAAACTGCGAGGAAAATAGTTAAAACGACACTTTTCTTACTTTCCCGCCAAAAATCTTCATTCCCCTCCCCCACAAACGAAATGAGTAAGATAGCAGGAAGTAATAAATTATGATTTGTTTACAAAGAGATACGGGAAGTCAGTTGGTTTTCATTTATAGAAAACGGGAAAATTAAAAAAAAACAAAGAAAATAATCACTTTTATGCAGCTGATTATACTGATTGAAAACGTTTTTCCAAACTGTCGTATCATGTTATTTATTAATATTGATAGTACTTCATTTTTTACTGTTTCTATTAATTGTGTTCTGATATAAAGTTGTTCTCAAATATACACATCAAAATTTCCACGAATACGAAGTCGCGGGCAAAAGCTAGCATTTAATAAAAGGCAATCTACTTCGTTTTTTAAAGATTAATTTATTATTTTATCTCCATCGGACCAATTTTAATAAGAAAAAGCATTGCTACATAAGAAAACAAGAACTATTTCCAACTCCCAAAAGCGAGGTTTATTTTACGTAGCAAACCAGAATATTCTAGACAGCCCAAAAGAAAATAAGCTTAAAGTGGAGCAGCCAACATTTGCATGGGAGCAAATATTCTTCCCTAAAGGCAGAAGTATTCAAACACATTATCGGTCTCCGAAATAATGGAACCGTGAACCGAAAGAAAAGGAGATGTGTATTTTAAGAGGTTTTATGATCTTCGAGCCTTGGGGTTCAAGAAATCGTCCTTCGAAAATTTTACCGGTATGACAATTGACTTCTGGATTCTCGAATGTGATTGTTATTTCCTTTGTCTCAAACGGAACTACAACTTATGATGTAATTTAAAGTTGTGATCAAAAGATATCACCTAGCAATATAATATATTTTATGCTCTGGAAATGTTGCTTTGTTAATGAGTTTTTATTGTTTATAGTAACATATTTCTATCAGAAATATGTTTTTACCTTACGGGAATAAATAATAAATAAAACGCTGTAAACCGTTTTGGTCTCGAATATTTATGATCTTCTCACAGTTCTTAAGATTATTTTTCTTTTTCTAAATTTAAATAACTTTTAAACAAAGAAAAGGTAAAAAAATCACTTTGGTTTTTTTATGGAATGCATAAGTAACTAAATATAAAATTATATTATAATATTTATTCCATATTTATGTACATGCTACAATTAATCTGAATATTCAATTATTATTAAAAACAAGCAGTCTTTGGCAATCAGCCGGGATTAATAGCCAATAAACTTTTAAAAAGAATAATTTTATAGCTTGGTATAAGTGATTTATACAGCAAAATATTTTTAAGTTCTAAATACAATAGTAATATGCTATAAAAAATTAATATATGTAACATAATAAGTATATCTAACATAATAAGATATATCGTTACTACCATTAATATTCTTTAGCATTAATGCAAAATATCTATTCAGACAGAAGAAAGGCCACCTTGCTATATACACATAAAATAATCTGTAACTGCATCCTAATTAAATTAAACAATATATGTAAGTTAACAACAGAGTAAAAGAAGCCTTGATGCAAACATATCATATAGATTTTAAACAACCACTGATGAATATTTAATCGGACACTAATCTTGATAGGCCATCGGTAATTTTCAATCGAGCAGTCTCAAATATTAATATTGTATCATTTTTATCGCCAAAACCGCCAAATCACCAAATAGTTGTCACATTTGTTGCGAAAGTAAGGAATCATTGATCTGCTATCCATTCAATATCTTTTAAAATATACTCAAAACTCTCTTCATTACAAAGAGATTAACTGCGTAGCAAAGTTATGTCACAGATTCGTTACAATATACATTATTCTCGGTTGATCCGTATAGAATACACACCTTTGGCGCCCTTTTCAAAATCGCCAACTCTTCTGGTTCTTGCGTCTTATCTTCCGGAGGAAGATATCCTCCAACGACAACATCGGGTTACCATATTTGAAGCTAAATATCCTTGGCGAAAAGGGGGTGATGCTCTCTCCTGTAGCACCTTATTTTCTATTAAACAGAATTTAGTTCCACCATTTTAGAAAAATAATTGCGGCATTCTAAAATACTATTTTTAGAAAATCATTTAAGCAATCTAATAATACAATAATAACTTATAATAATTTTAAAAAATCGAGTATAGAACAAAACAAATCCAAATATTCTTTTTATGAAGAATTTTGACAAATGTAGTTTTTAGAAGTGATTCATGTTTTTGTTTCTCAAATAAATATATAAAACGTAGAGGTATGGCATAAACTTTGCGTACTTGAAAAACAAAGCTTGTGTTCTAAAGCCCAAATAGAAGCCCAGTAGAATGTAGAGTTAGTCGCTTCTTTTAAAACAACCAACCAAATTAATCATATAAAAAAGGATTTGTTTAGGCTTTAATTTTAGGATGAATAGTTTTGAAGCCAAATACAACTGTGCACTTTTGACTGGATAAAAACAATTGCTTGTCACCTGTTAATCAAATTATTCTATTATCACGGGAGCTCCAAGTAAACTGCTTTGTTCCATTATCCGCTTAGCTCTGACCGTTTCTTTTTCTTGTTTCAAATCTTCCATTTTCGTTTCAATGGAGATTCAAAAGAAGCCTTTTAAAAGGTTTTTAAGTCGTTCACTAACCTGAAAATGGGATGATGAAATTCCACGTCTCATTTATCTATCTTTCCTTCTTGGAGTAAAATTCATTTGTTTTTCTTTCTTTTTTTATGCTGCTCAAAATTTAATTAAAGATTTTAATTTTTCCAATTGCCATATAATAATAACTTTTTAATTAACATAATTTAATAACGTTCACTTTATTCCTATTTGTCATCATCATAAATTGACTAAGATAACAGTTTTTGGTATAAATGTAAGGGTAAAATTGTGTAAAAATAGTCGCATTTCATTCAAAATGAATAATTCTGCTTTGCATTTCGCAATAAAATTCTCACAATTAAGAAAATGCTTCTAAGTCTGGTTATAAAAAAAGAATATCAAACAATCTCTCCTCAAATGAAAATAAAAGGGTCATTGAAATGAACAGGTACGAAACGACACTGTGAATATAAATGAAATCTTAATTCAAAGTATGCAACATATCCCCAAGTACAACGATTCCATTGATTAACGAGTCGAAGGATTCCTTGTTCCCAGAACTCCTGTGGCCTTGACCAGATAGTTCTTTACAGCTTTCTTGAGTTCCCCGTCGAAGCTCCGTTACTTGTTGAGTTCCTAGAGCACAGAAAACCCATTAATTTTGATGCTTACTATGAGACACTCCGAAGACTTCTTGGATACATCAAGAACAAAAGACCGGGGTTTCTCATGGAAGGTGTGGTTTTGCTCCACGATAATTCGCGTCTACACGTCTCCCGGGTCACACAGCGGAAAAGGCCACGTTCAAGTAGGAACAGCTCAAACATCTGCCCTACAGCTCAGATATGTCACCCTGCGATTTTCATTTATTTGATCCCCTGAACATCTGAAACCTTTGCTTTAACTCGGACGGCGAACTCAAGAATGCTATGAAAAACTGGGTCTAGTCAAGAACACAGGAATTCTGGGAAGTAGAAATCCTTCGGCTCGATAATCAATGGGATCTTTATACTCAGGACTATGGTTTATAATTTGAATAAAGTTTTCATTTATACCCATAGTGTCATTTTGTACCTCTCCATTTTAGCACTCCTTGTATTATGCAAATAATTTAAAAATTATAGTTTTTATGAAATAGATTTAAAAGTTTATCATCCACAACATTGAAATCCTTTAATAATTGTTATAAGAAATATTATTATAAAAAATCCTGACAATAATTAAGATTATTTATTCCAAAAGTAAAGTCTTCTGATAATCCAGAAATATTGTAAATGTAAAGGTATTTTGCCTTTTTTCTTATTGTCTTTAAGAAAACTACCAAGATATTTAAACGAGTGCGAGTCCAATTAATTTTAGCTTCAGCTAGTTGTTTTGTATAATCGGTAATTTTGCTTGATAACCACTAAATAGTAATTATACTTATGGTAATTTCTTATGTAATTTTGCTTCGTAAAGTACTTTAGTTTTTTTTTCTTCCATTTCTCAACCAATGTGCAGAAATTCATTATTTTGGGTTTAAAAATAATTTTTTGTCACATGTATTAACATGGTACGTAATATATTAATTAGAGTGTTGGGAGGAATGCGAAATTGATGTTAAATTGATGGATTTTTGTTGTTTGCTTAGTTTATATATAGCTTATTGTCAAGAAATAATTTCATTTCCTAGTTTAGGGCAACTGTTTTAGCCTTTTACCATCACTGTTGAATGACTAAACGTAGATTTCTTGTCATTTTTTTCTTGTGCTGTTGTTATGTACAACAACTTAACGTAAACATTTCGCAAGAATTTTTCCAATCTAGAGAAAGGTTTGGCGATAAAGGTTTGAAAAATTTCTAATCTATTTCAGAAAGTACGAGAGTCTTCCAACAACTTATAAAAGCATTCCTACTATCCCCCTAAATGCAGCCAAACTTTGTTACAAGAAGCCAAAATATTTCCAATTTAGAGAATACATAGTATTTTTATTCTAAAATTTTAACAGAAATCTACCTGCCGAAACCACCGACGAAATCTCTTCGTTTCAATTCGATGCCATATCCATGTCAAACAACTTCATGCAATAATATCGGTACTTATGTATTATACCGTCTTCGCCAACGGTTTAGTAACTTTTTGGCGACGGATTTAAATTTGGCGATAAAGATCAACGGAGTGCAAAATTGCCGGATTGCCAAATTGGCGGTTTAGCAACTCAATGGCGATGACTTCAAATCTGGTGATAAAGTTGGACGGTATAATACGTAAGTACCATAATAGCATGATTATTCGAGCCAAGTATTCTATCTTATCTTAAGTACCTCATGCTGTCTCTAATCGTGTTGTGTCCGTAATCTCTCATTCTGCTAGACGAACACAATGTTGTTGGGATCTCCCTGAGAACAATTCATAATTGTGCACAGAAGGAATATTAACTGAAAGCAGATTTTCTAGAAAGAGAATGTCCTTCGCATCTTTCAAAACAATGGGAGAGAGAGCCCGGAAAAATCCACGCTGAAGGAAACTTTATTCAGAGCATAAAATATTAGTGGGTCTTAGAACTTATTAACGAAGAATGCAAGGTTCGTCTTGTTTCAGAGTGGTTTAGGCCAAGAATTTAATATAATTCCTAAGAATATTAAACGAATAATTATAATGGTTTAGAAGTAGTGTGTTCTGAATATAATATCTATGAAACAAATAAGTTATAATGTTTAAATATGTATATTTTACAATAAAGTTTAAATCTATATATTTTACAATCAATCTGGGTATTTACGTACCATAACGTCTTTGCCAATGGTTTAGTAATTCATTGGCGATGGATTTAAATTTGGCGATTAAAGTAAATGGATAACACAATTGCCAGATTGCCATAATTGGCGGTTTAGTAACTAATTGGCGATGGATTTAAATTTGGTGATAAAGATCAACGAATTACAACATTGCCGGATTGCCATAATTGGCGGTTTAGCAACCCATGGGCAACGACTCAAATTTTGGCGATAAAGTTAGACGTTATACTGCGTAAATATCTCAATCAGATATGATCAATAAAAAGCGGTAAATATAATAAATAGATTAATAACATTTTCCGTTTATTATTATTCATAGTAACATATATATTGTGTTAAATGATAAGACACTTCAAGCATATTTAATACTTTTTTTCTTGCAAGATACATTATATTTTAATTTTTTTATTGTGACAAGAAAAATACGACTGCCAAAAGAAAATAATTTTTTTACAACTCTGAATTATTTGAAAATTTCATAGAGAGACTTAAAGCCGGTCCCCTAACGGGTTTCTTAAGGTATAATTTTTTAAAAAAAATATTGAATTCTGAAGGAAAAACAAAAATTTTGATAATAGTAATAATTAAAATTGCAGTATTTTTTCATTTTCCTTTTACAATTTGAATTTCAATTCTCGGTACTTAAGTATCTTACCACCCAATTTTATCGCCAAATTTGTAGTAATAACCATTGAGTAGCTAAATCTCCAATTATGACAATCCGGCAATGGTGTAATCCGTTGATCTTATCGTCAACCTTAAATCTGTCACCAATGAGTTACTAAACCGTTGGCGATTGCTGGCGAAGACGGTATAATACGTAAGTACCCAATTCTCTTCTCAACTCAGATCATTATTAGCTAAAGTGATGTCAGGGTAGAAAGTGATAGGTTAATTTAAAACTTGGAAGAATATGCTAGGTTGACAGCTAAAGCTAAGATGGCAACGCAAAATAATCTCGCTTTCTTGTCTGTTAGTCATACCGTTCATTGAGAAGTTAGTACAAAATCTATTACAAAATTTCCTACATTAAAGAATAAAGAATAGTAAATAATTATTTATATAACAAAACAATAAAAAATGTTCTATAAATTTTTTCTCTCGTCGATAAGATAATATGGAACTATTCAGAATATCAAATGTATCATTCTTTTTTCTCAAACTCTTACAAAACGTATCAAATTTTCAAACAGCACAGCAAATTATTCTGCATTATTTGGTGCAACAAAAGATTTGAAATGATAATGAATTTTTCTTTATTATTTAACTATAGACAATAAAATAGGATTTATCAGCTTAAATTAAATACAGCAGGACAATAACAGTGTTATTAACTAACAAGGATTTACAGAATAGGAAAACTAAAAGATACAACAACGAAAAAGGAAACATTTATTAAGCAGGAAGCTCGGTTTGGAAGTTTCAAAAAGCTTTTTTGAAACAGATATCTTTGATTTACAAGAAATTAACAAATCTCCGATTGTGAAACAGCAACTTAATTTTAATGGTTTTCATAGTTTTAATTTGTAAAACAGGGATTAAAATTCCTGAAATTTTAAGTTAGTTTTATTTTACCCTATTGTATTCTATCATGATTATATTTTAATTTGTTTAAATGATTTTCGTATAGCCATTGTTCATATATTTCCTTTATTCGAAAGCAAGAAGATATTCTGTTTCGAAGAGAATGGAGTAAAATGAATGTTCTGTACAATGCAATAAAGTATTTGTTAAGATTGATTACAATCGAAGGTTATACAAAAAGCAAACTCAGCACAACTTTCAATTAATGAGAAATTACTGATGATTAAAACAGTCGAAAGAATAATTCCTCCGAAGTCTCTCAAAGAATATATGAAGTCAAATATCTTCTCTAAGAATAATTAAAATTACTTGAAGACAATAAATATATATGAGCAAAAGAGATAGATGAATCAAAAATAGAATAGAATCAACTCTGCAGTTGAATACAAGATGTAATTAAAAGGGTGCGATTGTAGTTTAACCCCCTGTTTGGCACGCTTTTCAAAAATCGCCAATTCACCAACTATGAAAATGCGCCATAGATTTCAACAGAACTGCATGAGTTGTTAAGAGCTGCAGCAAAAATTAGATAAGAATCTTCAAATTGGAAAAGGAGCATCTGAACGTCTTCTCTGAATGGCTTTTGAATAAGAAATATTCTGAAAATATTTTTCTCATACATGCTTTGAGTTTATTCTTGAAGAATAAGAAAAAAGGAAATTTCAATCAATCAGTTGGAGAAACGTATCTTGACGCGAAAAGTATCTTCATCTTTCATTCTAAGATATTTTTGCTTCAGCATGTGGAATTGGATCTTCAGATGATAAACAAAAGACGGGTGCCTTTCTCAGCGCCAAAATAATTCTTTTCTTTGCAGCAGAAAATTTCTGCTTTGGATGCTTTACAGTTGCTCTAAGATATTTAGGGAAAACAATCCATCGCTTTGCATATAAAATATTTAAGAATTCGACAGAGGAATCCTTCAAAGGTATTCAACAGGGTATGATCTCAGAATAGAGGAAATCTTGAACTCTATTCGAAAAATTACTTGTAGCAATAAAAAGATTTAAAAAAATGGAAGGAAAAAAATGGAAGGAAAAAATTCTTTAAAATGACCTTGAATAAGAATTAAAAAAAGGTTAACAACATTTTTTTAAATCCAAATAATGGCCCAGATACTATATTTTGATAGAAAGTAATTTTAATCCTAATAAATCTGAATAATAACCTAAATATTAGATTTGAAGATAGAAACTAAACCGTAACGAATTCAAATATCAGATACAAATATTAGTTTGGAGACAGAAACATCAACCTATTGAATTTGAATTAGGTACTTACGTATTAGACCATCTTCTCCAACAGTTTAGTAACTCGTTGGCTATGGATTTAAATTTGCCGATAAAGATCAACGGATTACACCATTGACGGATTGCCATAATTGGCGGTTTAGTAACTGATTGGCAACGACATCAAATTTGTCGATAAAGTTGGACGGTCCAATACGTAAGTACCTTGAATTATAAACTAAATATTAGATTTGTCGACAGAGACAGTGTTTAAGTAATTTCTAATGATGTTTCAAATATTAAATTTTGGAGTATTGCCAACATTTTAATGCATTATTTCTGATTTGGAAATAAACTAAATCATATCTCTACTCTATTGACTGGACTCCGTAGATATCATAGGTATTAAAAAGGGGTGATTTTGTTATATTTGGTTTAAATAAAAGGAATGTATCAATTAGATTATAACATTTGAATGGCTATATACAAATTTAATGAAATTTTATTGCTGTAAGCATCAACATAGGCTTTTTATTTAATTAACTTCTAAAATGTTTAAGGGTCGGAAATGTATTTCTTTTCATCAAAAACAATAAAAAATTAATCAAAACTATCTCATCCATATCCTCTTTACTCTTGAAATTTTGATTAAAATCATGGGCATCTACGGAAAAATTATCATGTTACGGTCAAATAATCAGGGGAAGAAAAAAGAAAAACAGAATATTTCAAATTATTCTGAGATTTTGTCAGAAAAATTCTCATTTTTAATATCAAAGCTATTTTTACAAATGTCGCTTTCATGCAGAATGAAAAACTATTTTCTTGAGTTTATTAAAGAATGAGAAAACTTTTATGACGAATGTTTAATTAATTACTTCATAATGGAGGAACTTTTATATAAAATAAAATTTGAAGAGTTGTTTTGTTTAAAATAGGTGCTAAATAAGTCTTTCTTTATTCTATTTATGAGTTTTTTTTATTAGAGGCTGCCAAAAAATACACACAAATCTGTTCTAAATAAATTGATTTTTATTCTATTTGAAAGCCTTTTATTATAGATCGACAGAAAGTCGATAAGTCTGTTTAGACAGCCGTTGCCAATATATGAATTCCAAAAATTAAAGTAACAGAAAAATATTACTATCATAAATTAGAGACATATTACATAAGAACCAAAATTAAACAATTATCCACATTGTCGTTATGCGAATTTAGTTCGGCCTATTAGCAACAACTCTCTTAAAGTGAACTTAAAAAACATAATAAAATTCTTTAATCTTTTTTTTTCTGAAATAAGTTTTTCTGAGACAGTTCTTATTTAACGAAAAATTACAAAAAAAGTTAAAAGGGAAAAGGAATGCGAGTCATTTAGAGTTCTTTAGTAAGAAAATAACTGGTTGTTTATTCTCGAGTTTATCACTGTAAATGGCGTAAATATACTTTTAGAACGCATAAAATAATCAGTCTCTTCCCCCTCCCCCTTAAAATGATTGCATTCGTATAGAATAGAATGTTTTTTTCTATTTTAACGCATATCAGCAATTTACTGTTTTCGGAATAAGAATTTTATTTTCGTAATACTTCAATACATTGTTTTCGTAATTCTTGAATTTCCAATAAAAAGTAAACGTTTCAATTGGGGTTTGATTTTCTAATTACAGCAAAAAACTGCGCTCCTAGAGAGATTTTAATTAAGCGTTGCTAAAATAAGTCTTAAGATCAGTTTACTGGTCTGAATGAGGCATTTTAGTAAATACTTGCCATATTTTCTGAAAAAAAATTTCATGCTATCTTTGTAATTAATAGTTGAAGAATTTGTAATTAATAGTTGAATAGTTTTAATTAATAGTTGAATAGTTGAAGAATATCTTTGTAAGAATAGTTGAAGTATTAAGAGTATTATTAACTACTCGATCATGGATTTCTTATTAGTGCAGAATTTTAAAACTACTTATCTGGTACGTATATTATGACGAAAACAATAATTTTCCACATGCTCTTCCAAAATCTTCTCCCACGATCCTTTATTTATTTTTTATGCATTTGATGTTGCACTTCAAACTAGGCAATGCCCTCCAAATAACATTCAATAGTATAATTTGAACAATATAACTTTTTTTCTTTAAAACTTAAGAGAAACTTATGGAAATAACTTTTGAAGAAATTAAATTATAATAAACGTAATCAATAGTCCACCATCAACATTTTGCATTTCTACATTGGTACTTATGTATTATACCGCCTTCGCCAACGATCACCAACGGTTTAGTAACTCATAGGCGACGGATTCAAATTTGGCGATAAAGATCAATGAATTACACTATTGCCTGATTGGCATAATTGGCGGTTTAGCAACTCATTGGCGACGACATCAAATTTAGCGATAAAGTTGGATGGTATAATATGTAAGTACCTGTACATTTCATTTTAAATAAATAACACTTCTTGCGTTATTAAAAACATTTTTATCGGTTATCGATAAAACATATTGAAAAGAAATCATTTTTTCCACAAGGGATCATGATTTATTTCAACAGACGCGTTTGGAAGCTAATTCTCGGAAAGACGTTTTAACTATTTATTAATATTGACCCTGAAGGATTTAACTTGTACCAAACTGGCTAACACGACTGTTTCTGAGAGTAATTGGGTTTCGAACCTGCAACCTTCTGGTTCTGAAGCCGAGGCCTGACCACCAGGTCACAATTGCTTCATGGAAATGCAGAGTTATTCATAATTTAGGAGATTTTCCTGATGCCAGAATTAAAGGATTTGATTTTATATTGTTTAAATAAAATCATCCCTAAGGTAAGGCTGCAAAGTGAAATAATAGAAATAAATAAAATGAAATAAATTTAATTAAATACTAATTAATACTTAAAAGATTCCTAACTAAGAAGTAAATATTATTTTAATATGATTAAATACTTTTTTCTTAAACTAAAAAGCGATGAATTTTTTCACTTCGAGCTAAGCACAGATCCTGAAAAGAATTCATATTTAAAAATTTTCAGTTATATCCTTCTAATATTTTTTAAAAATTCACATCTTAATTTAAAGGTAAATAAAATTATATTCTTATGTTACAAAAATTATAGTTGAATGTTACTCTGGCATCCAAATGAGAAACAGGGCATTGTATAAAAAGAAAGTTTTCTCTACTTATTTTCACATACATAAAAATACCCTGCAAAAATTATGTATTCAATTGGTGGCAATTATGAATTCATGCAAATTCTATTAGTTGAATATTTTTATTTTTATTGGAAGAATAAAAATTATGATTAATTCACCTCGACTGTATTTATCTGACTGAAGTTACAATTATTCACTCAATAAATAATTCCAAATTAACAGGATGAATAACATTAATTTTAGTTCGATATTATATTAATAATTAAAAACTAAATCTTTTGTTCTATATTACATGAATTAGTGTAATAATTAAAATATTACAGGAGAAATTTTGAATTAAAAAAGAATATCCAATTTCTTTAACCCCTTAACTGGTTTATTTTCCTTACTATCTAATAAGATGACACCTTATATTTTGGGAATATTTTCTTATTTTGATTCAAATGGAAATCCATGGAATACGTGGCTTATCTACGTATTCGAAGTCATTTTACTATTGAATTATAATTGCTATGAATAATTTATTTTTTGTTTACAACTATCAAAATTCGATAAATCTATGCACGTACGGCGTACGGGTAAACCGGTTAAGGGGTTAAGAAGAAATATTAAAATTAACAGGTTTCATTTACTTCAGTGATTCTCTGGATAATTTATCATTAAAGAATAGATTTCAGTATTAGAAACCATTGATATTAAAAAAAGAACTTTGTTCTAAATATACTTAGTTAATGCCAATCCATTTCATGTAACAAACCGACATCTTCAACATAGTTTATAAGAAAACAAATTCTAAGTGGGGCAACTAGCATTTGCATAAGATCAAATATACTTCTACAGAAATTACGATTGAGTTGTTCAAGTATATTATCTTTCTGCGACATAATGGAATCTTGAACCTGAGAGAAGGCGAATGTATATTTTCGGTGCTCTTATGACTTCAAAGCCTTAGGGTTTTGAAACCTTTCTTCTCTCTTGAAAGTTTTAAGGTATGACAATTGAGTTTGGAAACTTTTGAGTGGGATTTTTATTTTTATAGTTTCAAACACCATTTCAAGCTCCAATGTAGTTTTGAATCGTGAAGAGAAGATATCCTCAGGGAATATATTTCGTATTCTCCAAGTATTTTGGAACCATCAAGTTTTATTAAACTATTAATGAGTTTTATTGTTTGCATTAAATATTCAGCAGAATTTTCATTGAAAATGTGATGTCATCTTAGAAGAATGCAAAACGCTGGAAGTTTATAATATTGACTAAGCTGAAGATTTTTTTTTTCATTTTTAGACATGGAATTCCTTTAAAGGAAATTTGTTATTCATTAGTAGTTGTTTCGTATAAATGGAAGATTATCAAACCTTGTTTGTGTTAGCTATTGTTTGTTGTTTTTGCTTAGTGATAATTATTTATGTCGGAATCTAAATAAATCTTCCAGAAATTAGACTCTTTAAATAGCGGGGAGTTAATGGAGTGATGTCTAGGTTTTTTTTATATATTTATGGGTTTGTTTCTAGACCAAGATTAAAATAATGCAAACGAAGTATGAAGAGATTTCTTAAGAAATAAAAGAATTTATTTAGAATTAATGGGGAATATTTACAGGGGGAATATTTACAGGGAAATAATAAAAAGAATTAAAACTCGTAGATATTAAATAAACCGAAAATTAGATTATTTCCTCTAGAAGGACGTTAGAAGTAACAAAACATTATGACTAGAAACATATTACCGCGTAGCTTTGGGAGCGGGAACCGCTTGACGCGTGGAGACATACATCTTTCTTTTTCGGATGTTAATGGGGTCTCTGGCTCAATATTAATTGGGACAGTTTTTCAAAAGTTCGATAGATGGCGTTGTTCTGGATTGTTAAACTAATTAAAAGTATCGTCCTCTGGCAAATGATCCAACCTTTTACAACTCTTGCTTTGAATTATATCTTTCATCAGGTGTTGACAAAACAAAATGAAGGCAGATGATGGTTAAATAAAATAGCTCCGTGGGGTATCCTATATTCACGAGAAAAGTATTTACATAACATTCCTTACAGTTTTAAATGAAATTATCTTTAGTTAAACGCGTTTTTGATTAACAAACATGGATTTTTCTTTAGTACAGAAGATTAAATTACAGTAGTTTTTATAGTAAATTTTTAGTTTGTTTATTGTTCTTTTAAAAATATAGGTTTCCATAATAGTTTGGTCTACTGCTTAGTCTTGGTATTTTTAGTCCAGTTAAGTTGAAAAGTATTAAAATGGGGGGGGGGAGCATGATGGGTATTTTAACTATCCAAGAAATGACTTTGAATTTTTTTTCGGACATATTACTGGTTAAAGGATAAAGACTATGAATAATATTTCGCTTTTAAATAAAAAAGAACTATTTTTTTGTGGATAAATTTTAAATTAAAATGTAATAGGATTAAAAACTTATGTTAAATTAGTTCCCAAATGTTATCATACTCTAATGAAAATTTTTAAATATTGAAAAAAATATGTAAATTTTTGAAATGCTTAGATTTGGAATAGATATATTTCTTTTATTTATTTGAACAAAATTATCCGAATTATTAAACTTAAATACTTATTATATAAAAAGATAAAATTGGTATACATTATTGAAACATATTTAATTTGTTTTAGAAAATTCAGACTTGGTTGGAAAGCACGTTGGAATTTTCTAAAAATAATAAATAACTCACATAAGAGTCGAAAAATTAGTATTTTTTAAATCAGAATTTGTGTCCAGAAAACAATCTAATCTTAAAACCACTGTTCTCCGATTTTAAATGCATTGTTACATTTTTAGCGTAGCGGTTTCGGATTGAATGGACTTTACTTGAGGACAGCACAAACAAATTTATTTACAGCTATTTAAAAGTATTTACAGGATAACTCTATAAAGTAAAGCTTCAAATAAACACAAACCAGCAGTCAACAGTCTCTTACAGCGTAAATACAAACCTTACGCACGATACACACAGACTTCAAAACAGATATTGTATAGCACCTCAAACAGTAAATCACTGCGAGCTCAATAACACAACGTTAACAGCAAACACAAAAACAGCTCACTAATAAGCAAGAAAAGTAACTCGCTAGTCCAGCGAGACGCTTCTCTTCCGAGAGGGAACTAACTCTCTAACTAACTAACTGCCAAGTTACGGCAACCCATCCCTTATATAGCCGACTGAACGCTGCCCAAAAACACACAAAGCAATGAGGCCGCTTCATGAAGCGGCTACCAGACTATTCCTTTCGCCAAACCAACCCGGCTGGCGCAAAACTCCTTGGGAAGCGTCGCCAACGTTTCCTCCTACGGTGCGCGTTTCGCCCGCTTGTAACAGTATCCATTTGGATAGATTTTCAAATAAAGTATTGCAAATTAAATTTCGAAAAAAGATAAGAAATATTATTTTATTCAATTGCACTAATTATTAAAAAAAATTGACAAAATTAAATTTTTAGTACATTTTTCCTTTACGATTTACCACTATCCAATAAGTTTAAAAAAATAAACTAATGATTGATCCCATCGCATATAATGACGTGTCTGACACGCACAACAATTTACTGAATTTTTAATTTTAAATCTGCCATTAAATGAAAATATAAAGTAATTTAAAATACAAAATATCATCCAGACACGCTTCAATATTTTCAAGCTCCTTATATAATGACAATAACAATAAACGTTACAGATAGGGCATATCTTCTAATAAGGAAGTTAAATAAAATCATATGTCAAGAGTTAAGAGCAAAAGTTATTTTTCTTTCAAATACAGAGCGTTTTACCAATAATAATTATATAATGGTTTGTTATTAAAAATAATCTTATTATAAGTAAGAAAGAGGAAAAACGATAATGAATGACTTCAAATTCTAGATAATCATACATCATCAAAAAATTCACAGATGTGTTTTTGTTAATACAAAGGTTTACAAAACAGTTTTACACAAACATATATTGACTTTTTAATTTAAAATTAAAAATGAACTTTCTTCATAATTCTAGCTATAAAATGATGATATACTGAAATGTGAAGAAATATGATTCAAATAATCAAAATTATAAAAAAGAAGAAGATGACATATTTATATTTTGCAAATAAGTTTTGACAAATTCACATATTGATTTTTAATAGAAATTATCTCTATTCAGTGCTACATCCTTGCCAGTTCTCTTTTATATATAATTTACTTTTTATCTTTCCAGGATAGAAAAATAGTGAATTTGTCACTATAAACTGGCTTTGATATTTTCAATACAAATGCAACCATGAAAATTAGATGCAATTTGTTTCCTTTCTTGGAAAAAAAAGATCTCTTGCGTTCTAAAGCATAAATGCTTTTACCAGAAGACAGAAGTGTCTTCCTCTACAAGAAAGTAAGACAAAATAATGATTTTTAAAAAAGCTTTTTTAAGTTTCTCTTTCAAGACGAGGATAGGTTTTTTTTTGTAGTCAAAAGCTACAATGCACTTTGGGCTGGTACATAACTATTTCGAATCACCTGTTAATCAAATTATTCGATAATCCTGAGAGTTTCAGGTAAACAGCTTTGTTCGATCATTTTAGGTTTAGACAATTTTTTTTTCTGCCTACTATTTTCATTACTTTCAAGATTGAAAAGGTCCAGCACAGATTTTTCTTCTTCACTAAATTAAGTAAAGAAAATAGGGAGTATTCTTATCCTTTCTTTCTTGCCTTCTTCCTTTACTTTTAAAGTCAACTTCATTTTTTATTTTTCTTGGTTATATTTGCTGCTCAAAATGTGATTGAAAAGAATATTTCCTGATTAATTTTCAAGTCAATATAATAATATCATGTTAATTTTCATAGAATAATGCCCCATATTAGCACAAAATATTGTGCAATACCTCCACAATGCTGATAAATATTATAAATGTTCACAAATAAATTGAATATCCAATATCGCAATAATATTATTGGAAATTTTGTGCTCTTAGGATAATAATATTTTCCTCATTTCTAATTGTTATTGCATAAAATTAATTACCCTATCAGCACTAGATATTGTACTTAATTTCCAGAGATCGTCCAATATTTTGAACATTGGTCATGGGTATAAAGATATCGTAACAATATTGTTTGGTCTTTTGTGCTAAAAGGATAAGATAGGATAATTAAAGGATAAGAAAAGGCTAACTTTTCTTCACATAAATAAATGAGAATTATTTTATACATAAAACTGTGATCAAATGCTTATCTTTTTTTAAGTGTAAATCATTGTACAGAACATTTAAATACAAAAAACCGGACCATCAAGTTTTTTTTTAAATCCTTTTTTACCTTACGGATTTTTTCAAAAAATCCGTAAGGTAATACCCCTTACATTTTTTATTTTGAAATTTTATATCAGATATATAAAATTTCAAAAAAAATGTAAGGGTTATTTGACTGTTGAATTTTTATAAATAAGATTTAAAATACTACCTTCTACAAATTCTGAAATCATCATTTGATTGATATGAAAATCACTGAGATTTTAATATTATATTAGTAAATAAAAATTTTATTCCATGCTCGATTATGAGAATTGACAACAATCAGATCATTGACACCAAAGTCATAGAATTCTGATGATCTAACACGCATTTCTAAAATTAGTTGGGTTCTTTTGACCTTATCGAATTGGTGCCCATTGAGAAAACTTTACCTGTATCTAATCACAGTGCAGAAAGTTTTCGAATTATTTTAAAGAATACACTTCTCGTGATTTAAATACTTTAATATATTTTTGTACACCTTTTAAGCCACCAAAATAACTAAATCATAATTACTATTATAATTTTTCCAAATTTCCAATTTATTTATCAATAATTTTGGGTCTGCCGACTTCTTTCAATTGATGTCCTACTATTAATTGATTGATTTAAAAATTATCTAAATTTTTTTAACAACTATGCGTAGTTAATTCCAAATTTCTTATAGCAAATTTTATATAAAAAAAGTATACAAAATTTTAGCCTTCTATCTCAAAGAATTTTTAAGTTACCTTTGACCCAGACAGACTGGAGTTTTCCAAAAATGTGCTTTTTTGTACTTACTTATTAAACGTCAATCTTTATCGCCAAATTTGAAGGCGTCGTCAATGAGTTGCTAAACAACCAATAAAATCAAAGAACCGCCATTATTTTAAAAATTGTTCAAACTTAACTGTCGTTTAAACTTTAACCATTTTGTTGGTTTCGTTGGCGTCGACGGTTTATCGCAAAATTGGAATCCGTCGTCAATGAGTTACTAAACCGCTGGCATCGACGGTCTAATATGCAATTACCTGCTTTTCTAGATGAGGGGGCTATAAAATGTAAAGGTTCATCAAAATATCGAGTTCGAACTTTTTGACGATTACTATACTTTCTCTATATTAATTAAATATAGTGAAATATTATATATACA
Organism: Argiope argentata; assembly: GCA_026289955.1. Classification (NCBI taxonomy): domain Eukaryota; kingdom Metazoa; phylum Arthropoda; class Arachnida; order Araneae; family Araneidae; genus Argiope; species Argiope argentata. Next base: position 2,132,430 of record JAOUZG010016644.1, on the reverse strand, counting down.
TGCAGGTCATCTTATGTAATCTCCTAACTGATTTAAATTCAAATTTTCTTAAAAATATAACCTCTAAAGTTACTAATGAAATCCGTCTACTCTAGTTTAAAATCAAATACATTCACATAATAATAACACGTTTCAGTTATTATCTTACTCTTGCTTATCCTAGAATTACACTATGTTTCAAATTACCTAGTACCACTAGTTCATTACCCTGGACAGCAAACATAATGATTTTGGGAGATTTCTCTAAGAATTACGAATTTTACGCTGAAGAGACACTAAATATTGAGAGATTTCCTGAAAAGGCAATGCATTCCGAATTACTCAAAATAATGCGGGATCTCGGAAAATCTTCCCAATGAATGAATCTTCACCTGACATAAAATATTAGCGAATTTGTAATTTGAACCTATTCTCGGCTAGATTCAAACTTCTGTAGATATTTAAATAGAAATGCTTTATTCCTTCTGGATTTGAGATAAGAATTTAATGCAATTCCAGAGATGTCTGATTGAAAGGAATAACTGTTGTGACATTGCGTGTTTTGAATGCAAGTTGGGTGAAATAACCATAAGCTGTAAAGATTAAAATGTGCGTATAATTATGGTTGAATGGAAAAAGATGATAAAAATATTTCAAGTTATAAGCATTAAAAAATGTTGTCTTCTTTTATCGGTGAAGAAATCTTTGGCTTTCATTTAGTTTATTTCCTCTAAAAGAAGTATCACGCGCCATTTAAGTTAGAAAATAACATATGTACTATTGTAATACGATTACACATAAGGTTTTTAGAATGGAGTCTTTTTAAAACTGATCATTGCCACATGACATACATAAATGTTTCAGAATATTACGAAATAATCAGCAAATGACGCTTAGATTCTAATTTGTAATGTTGTTTGCTTATTTGGTTTTATGTAATTTTCCTTGAAACCACAAAATATTTATTTTTACTACTTTTTTTAAACTACCTTATAAAAATTTCATTTCATTTCCATTAAAAAATATCAAATGGCCAGGTGAACGTAAATTGCATTCTGATAGCTAATTCCAAAGCTTTTAGACTTCCAACAGCACAAGACGATCAATAAATGAAATATGAGTATCTAAAAGATAAATCTCTGCAACGACGAATTCGGTGCATTAGTGAGAATGATTTCGTTTTACTCTTTTCACTCCCCCACCTCAATGACCCTGGTGGCGTGGTGATTAGATTTTGGTCTCGGAAAGGAAAGGTTTCGGATTCTATAGGTTTTCAGACTCATGATCCGATTCCACCGAGTAATCGTCTCGTAAGCGGGTCTGGTTCACGTTAAACACGTCGGGACAAAACTTCATCACGGGGATGTAATGTGAAAGTTCGGAGGGGGAAGGGAGAGTGATAGCTCAGGTGTCATCTTCATCATTTGAACGCTGTTCAAAATTGAAAGGCCCATCACAAAATATTCACAGTGTTGATTTAAAGTGGGGCGCCAGTGTAACTAAACTGATCTACCCCCCCGGCTAATTTTAAGCCCTGTGTTTTTTTTCTTTGTTGGTACATAAAAATGTTGTTCAAATGCTTTCTTCCAAGCAATAACCATTGACTTTGGAAACGGATAAATGCTACAGTGAAGCCCGTCAACAGAAAGATGTAACAAAATGCGTGGAACGAGCTCATTTAGGGGCAGTTATGTGTTTCTTTTAGTCAATAGGGAGACTCTGTAGAATCTAAATCTAAAACATCTGTAAAAGCATACAGAAAACATACCAGCAATTATTTTCATATACCACTCATATTAGTATATGTGTTATGCTTTTGAATAAGTAGATTTAGAAATTGCATGAATCTTTGATATTAACGCTGCTTCACCCATTCGCTGCCAACCACGAATATACTCGTGGTTGAAAGGGTGTTACCCATTGCCAGCACGAATATACTCGTGATACTTTTAATATATTATAGCGCACAACTTGTCAAACTTACAAACTTTTTATGGCGACTAAAATAAATATACAAGCGTAAAAACTTGAAAAAAAACTACGAACACATGGTTTTTACAAAAATTATATTTTATATAACAAGCAGGATATGGTATTTTAATTATTTAATATATGTGATTATTTTGCTTAAGCATTTTTATAGCACACGATGAAGTTGATTTTTGTTCAATTTAAATTATTAAAATACCATATCATACTTGTTAAAACAAGTAGAAACAAGTAAAAAAATTATTTGTAGCTTTTCTTCTAATTTTTACACTTGTATATTTATGTTTGTGGCCATAAAAAGTTTGACAAGTTGTACATTATAATATATTGAAAGTATCACGACTATATATTCGTGCTGACAATGGGTAACACCTAGCCAACCACGAGTATTTTCGTGGTTGGAAGCGAATGGGTTAAATGTGCGCAAATAAAAAAAACGATACCGAGTTCTGTTGCATTCCCATTGCCAACCACGAGTATACTCATGTTTGATTTTTATGCATGTAAAGGATTTTTATGACAAAAAATGTATAGTTATTTTGAAATAATAAAACTTAGATAAATAATAACACATTAATGAACAAAAATGGAAATGGGAATAACCTCTTTCAATTTAGGCTTTTCAGCGAATGGGTTAAGTATGATAAGAAATGGAAATATTTTTGTAATACCATTACTATTTTCAAGTCGTTATTACTCAATAGTTTCTTGTAACTTTAGTTTATTAGAAATTCTTACGCATTCTGTAATAGTCTATGCGCATAGAGTAATAGAGCGTCCAAAAATAATTTCTTTTTGTCTGATAGAAAGAAATTATCCTCTCTATATCAAGGATTAAATCGGCGAAACAAATCTTATGCTGTTCAAATTCAATTTAAGAAAATAAAACATTTCTTGCCTAAAAAATTCTAATCTAACCATCTTTTCTGGATGAACTGATTTGTGAGCTAGTCCATCTACGTGTCTCCCCTCCAGGTGAAAGCGGTTTCTTGTTATCTGTTAATTGAATTATCTTGTAATCTGGAGAGTAGAGAATAAACTGCATTCCAGATTACTAGCTATCCATTGGCACAATTTACAAATACATCCATGCATTTACAAATTTACAAATACATCTATGCATTTACAAATTTACAAATACATCTATGCATTTACAAATTAACAAATACATCTATGCATTTACAAATTTACAAATACATCTATGCATTTACAAATACATCTATTTACATTTCTAATAAATTTGTAAATAAATGTATTTACAAATGAATGTTTAATCTAACGTCTTATAATATTTGTAGAATTTGGTAAAATCATATTCACCAATTTATTCCTAAACTTCGATTTAGAAGAGAGAAAAATTAAATTATTTATCATGGCTAAAAGCGTTTTCATTTAAATAAAGGAATGAATCATCTTAACACAACTTGTAAAGAGTATGGATATGAATGACATTTTACAGGGTGAAATCAAGCTAGAGCCGAATTTAGATGCAATATATAGTTTTAAAAAATGAGTCAAAATGCTGCATAATATGTAATTTTTAATGAATTAGAGAAGAATTGTTTTATTTAGCAAGATAATTATAAACAATTTCTGCCATAGAATTTTAAAAAAAGAATCACTTATTTTTTAATAAAGTACAATTCCTAATTTTAATTATATTAAATATCAAATGAATGTTCCGCTTAATACAAAATATTTCAAGATATATTTTTTCCCTGCTGTTAAAAAATTTAAGTCCAACTGTCTATTACTGATCTATTATTTAATAAAAAACACTTTACTTTCAAAGCCTAAAAATATTTTTATTCGTTACAGGATCTTGAATAAATACGCTGTATTTCCATATTTTGTAAAAATTACGAAAATATATCCTGTCAGAACTTTTATAACATTATTAAAGAAAAAAATTATCTTGAAGAAAAGTATTTTTCATCAAATGTAACGAGTTTATAATGTAAAAAATTTAAATAAATAATATAATTTAAATAAATATAAAGATTTTGTATCTGTTGGGAAATTTAGGATATAAAATATATCATTGACATTTCTATAAACTTATTTTTATGAAGATGTAATTTTAGATGTTAGGTAGTTTCAAAGACTAATCAGGAATAAAACACAATAAAAATATAAAATAATTCACAAGTAAAAAAAAAATTTAAAAATAAATAGTAGATACTTTAAACTTTATTCGAAAAAAATGCATTAATAAGTCTATCCAAAAGCAATTTTCCATAAGCCATAAAAGCATTTAAAGTTCTTTCATCTAAAAACCTGACATCTTAATTAAAATACAAAAAAAATATTTGAACACCAACATTAAAAAAATAAGCGGAATATTAATTTTCCCGTATAAATTGAATAGCTTTATTTGAAAATAATTTTCTATATCCGATTCTTCTACATGAAATATATAATTTTTTTTCCTTCCAGATATTTTTTCATTGAAAAAAAAGTCGTTTGATATTTGATTTAATGAAATTTCATGCATTGAGAGTAATTTTAATTATTCGAATTTCATGTGAAATGACATTTAATTCCCTTTCCTGAATATAATTACTCCGCTTGCTGGACAGGGGACTTTTAATTACTTTTTATGATTTCCAATGAAGAGGGAGGTTTCGAATATCAATGTGAGAAAGGGAATCTTTTTTTTATTGAAAATATGCAGTTTTTGTTTAGAAATCAGTTATTAAAATCCTAAGTTCCAAAATTTTCGAATGAATGAAATAATTCTTGAATGCAAAGAATCAAGAATAATTCGTGAAAATGAAGACAGTCGAAACAAATACTACAAGAATTACTGTCCTACTTAAAATTTATAGAGAAATCAAAATGTTAGGGATAAACAATAGTTCCAAAATAATAATACGAATAATTTTAGTTTCTCAATATTTGAGGTGATTAAAACGAAGTTTGTCTTAAAAATATGCAAGTTTCAACAAAATTCGAAGACAAATTTTTTGAATTAATAAAAATATTTCGATTCATTATTAAAGTTAAATTTGTTACGCATACTAGAATTGCATTTAATTAACATTATTTGAATTGAAAGTTCTGAAACTTTAATTTCTATTATTAAATATATTAATGCTGAGAAGATCACTATAACTAATCTTTATTATTATTTCTAATAAATAAGCCATATATTATTAGAATATAGAAGGCGTTTCCTCGAACTTAAAATGAATCCTGTGTTGAACTGCTATTTCCATGTTTAAGATAATACTATTAAATGATTTTTTTAGATACAATATGTAAGTAATTGTCTTTAAACGAGTAGTCAATATACCAAAATTGGAAAATAACTCACTCCCTTTCTAACTCTTCATAGGCGAATTTAAAAGTTAAAATTTCAAAATTCGAAACTGCAATTCAGAGTGTAATAAAATACTTGTTTTGTAAGCAATTGACAGTTTCAAGATTTTTTCAGTGTCTTCGATTACATGTACCAATTTGGATTTTATAATATCATTTCAACTCAAATAGCTTATCGCCAGAAAAATATTTTTCAATAAATTTTTTTGCTACTATGCCTACTAAGCAATTAATGATATATTTGTATTATTGAAATAAAACCTTAGACTTCCCGTACACGATTAGGCAGGGAATCAAAATCATCCATCATTTTAACTTAAATAACTCAATTAGCAACTATTATCCCTATCCTTTTTATTTGTTGGAAAGCTGAGAATTTTTAAATTTTTTTCATGAGTTTTTACACTAATTCAGCTTCGATGACTAGGCCTAGGTAGATATTTATATTATCCAATAGTCCCTTTATAACATGTGCACAAATATCTTATTAACAAGTATTATAAAAACATTTTTAAGTCAATTCCTACTTAGATCAACAGAGAAAACTTTGTTTTTAGTTAATTTTTATTAAATAATTAAAATTAATATGAATAATTAATCAAAAAATGATTTTTGAAAGAATTTAAATCCTATTCTTCACCTTCACGCGAAAAATACTGAAACCCCTGCATTTTACCGATTCAGTGACTGCCTATTGAATTTAGTTTTTATTAGAAACTGCTAAAACTCTTTTTAAAATATTAAAAATTTAGTTAATGAATTAATGCTTGAAAAAGCAGTATTCACATCAAGTGCCATCTACTACGAGTTTAAAATCGTATTTGAATTCGAGAGGATGAATAAAAGGAATTTTATAAACGATTAAAAATTTGAACTATTATATATATATATATATATATATATATATATATATATATATAAATGACAAGTGTGAACTAATTGTAGGGATTGAAAAAGACAGAATATCTACAAAAAAGCTTACAGAAAATCCGCGATCAAAAAAGCCCATTGATCTTTTAATTTCAATTTTTGAAATAATTTAACATTTTTGCATACTGCAAAAAAAAATCTTTAGACTGCCCAACAGCAGAAACAAACAGACAAAAAAGATTAAAATGAAATCGTCTGTGCATATTTCAATGTATCATGTCAGAACATCATTTCATGAACGGCCAAGCACCACGTGCTCGTGCGAGTCAAATTATAGTTTTATTCATTTTCAACGTTTCATTGAACGAATCACTTTGGTATTGCCAACGATCCAAAAAAAACTTTGTTTCGCAATTTATTGTTTAAAAAATATCACATTTCCTGTTTATTTCATTTCATATAATCACATGCTGAAAATGAAATTTTTCTAGGTTTTATTTGCTGTTGTCATTAACTTATTTTTTAAAATAAGAGCTTTTGTAAATGCAATGGCAACGTGTTATTAAAAGCTGATTTTTTTTGAGATGCTCGTGCAGATATTAAAATTTTTATTATTCGACTATGGATTAATATGTGTATTTTTCGCATACGGGGTTTTGTTGTGGCCAGAAAACCTTTTTCCCAAAAAAATATCTTGTTCTGACATGATAAAAATAGTTCCGTGTAATTTTAAAAATAATTCTGTATATTGTAGTTACCTTGTATTAACGGTATTAAGTTACATTTAAAAAGTTAAATCTGCTTTAGAAATAATGTAAAAAAACGTAATAAAAGAAATGCATTAGAAGTGACCAAAAATAGCTACTTATTACAGAAAATAGCATGTGCAATTATAATTATGGAATTCTTCATCTCCAAACAAAAAAGAATTTTTGAAATTAACGATGACATGTTTATTCTTGCGAGGATTTCTAAGCCAATACCATTACGAAACCGAGAAACTATCTATCTATGAATCTCAAGCTCATAATAAGTTGAATTTCTAACATAATTAAAACAAAAGGATCCTTCAGTTGAAGCATTGTTCCTTATCTCTCATTTCCATTTGCTTTTAAATCGCATGGCGTCCGAAAATCTTTAAGCTGACCGACGAACTCAATGATTCGCCGAGATTTCTCTCTAAGAATCGCACACTTCGCAGAACAGCAAAACTAAATGTGACGCCGACTTCTCGTAACGGAATGCGTTTCGAATCTCTCGAAACAAAGCGAGAGCCAGGAAATTCAGGAATGGAGGAAACTCAGTTCGGGTCATAAAATATTAGTGACTCGTAATTAGAGTCTATTAACAAAGAGCGGACTCTCCGTCCGCGGAGGTTTAAATGAAGGAAGCATATTTCAACGGCTTTTGGATTCAGATCTGAGCGTAGTTTCTAAGAATGTTTTAACTAACATGCGTGGCGTAAGGAAATAAGTGCATTTTGGATGTAATTATGGTAATCATAAGTTATAAGCGCAGGAGTGCTGTAGTTTGTTCAAGAAGAAGAATTTAGGTACTTTTCCGTTAGACGGGGGGGGGACTGAAATATCACCAAATAATGTAGAATTCCGCCAAATATTTTAGAGTGATTTTAAAATGAAAAAACGCCAATTAAGGTAGAATTCCATTAAATATTTAAGTGTGATTTTAAAACGAAAAATCGCCAAATAATGTGGAATTCCACAAAATATATTAGAGTGATTTTAAAGCGACAAATCGCCAAATAATGTGGAATTCCACCAAATATTTTAGAGTGATTTTAAAGCTACAAATCGCCAAAAAATGTGGAATTCCACCAAAACTCGTTGGTGAATTTTTGCTGCCCTTCGGCTAACGGAAAAATGCCAGAATTTGGAAATATTTGAAGTAATGGAAAAGTTTGTGTTATCAAAGAAGTGGAGGAAATGATAATTTTTAAGTAGTTAGAGACTTTTGACTTAACGTAAATATTACGGAAAGCCATGAAATTTCAAAAATATTTATTTTTATAAAACACTATCGTACGTGACTCAGAAATCGTTCTTATTGTTATTATTGGGCATTTTTCCGTTAGCCGGGAGCAAGTTAAAAAATCATCAAAGAAATGTGGTTAAATTTTACATTATTTTACGATTTTTTGCTTTAAAATCGCTGTAAGAAATTTGATGACATTCTGCATTATTTGGCAATTTTACGTTTGAGCCCGGCTAACGGAAAAGTACCATCTCCGAATGGCAACAATGAAATGTAAACATATTGGGGTACGAAAGTTTCACCAGATTACTTTATTCACCTTTTTAAATTTAAATACGCATTTAAATTCAATAATTAGCTAATTAAATTAAATTATGTTATTATAAATGGTGTTCGCCCATTCAAATATTTAATTTAGTCGGAAGATGTAAAAAAATTAAGAAATAAATTTTAACATGAATAGTTAATTATCGACAAGAAAAATAGGTTTAACCAGAACTATGTATACTCGCAATGATTTACCATCTAGAAAAATATGATTTCCAAAACTATTAATTTCCAAAATGTTTTTTGCAATATCCCAAAACTCAAAAAATTATCTCTTTAATGAAATCAATATCTTTTATATACAGTTTTTTTCTTTACTTTTAATTAATTAATGTAATTTAATAATAGAGTATGAAAAGAAGTTTAACCATCACTAAGTATACTCGCTATGATTTATGTACTGGAAATATATGAATCATTCTCCAAGAGTTTTTTGTATTATCTCAAAACTCAAAAAGTTATCTCTAATGATTTCGATTTCTTTTATATACATTTTTTCTTTGCTTTTAATAAATGTGTCAAATCTAATTTGCCATGTTTTGATATCTTTATTGTTGTTTGATTAGTTTTTTTTTTGAAAAAAAAAAAAGCTTTTTAAGAATAATGTTTTATCAATAACATGAAATTCAATATTTTTTCAACCCCTATTAGTTCACACTCCTCATATATTTCTTTATATATCTCGTACAAATTTTAAATCGTTAAAAAATACATTTTATTCATACACTCTAGTTCAAATGCATTTTTATAAATTTGTAGTGGATGACACTTGAGGTTAACACAGTTTTTTCAAATATTAATACATTCATTAAATGAAATGAAATTTTAATACTTTAAATATATTTGAAATCATCAGGCAGTAGCTCAATCAGTGCAATGGAAGGATTTAAGTATTTTTCACGTGAAGAATGCGAGGTCAATTCAAGCGAAAATTAATTATTTTTAATAAATTTATATTAATGGTAATTATTTAATAAAGAGTAACGAAAATAAAATTTTCATTGTTGAGCTAAGTAGGAACTGACTTAAACCTTTTATAAAATTACTTTTTTAATTTATCTTCAATGTTATGAAATTCAAAATATATAAATCCGTGTTTTTGCTAACAATAAAAAAAATTAACATTAAAATAAATTTGTTTTATTATTATTTCTGATATAATATTTTCACTTCAGCTTATATTTTATAATATAGATAGTTTTAATTTGTGTCCACAATAATTTATTGACACATGATTCAATTGAAATCCTGTTTTTAATCCGTATAAAATAAGCTGAGATTTTTTAAAAAATTTATTCCTTATTAATTGTTTTGTAATCTAAAAAAATCAACCCTCTTGGCGAGCAAAATGATCACTAATTGTGGCTAATTTTTTAAATGTTTGAAACATGCTTAAATTTACGATTCCTTCAAATTTTCACAGTACTTTTACAAATTTTAGAACCATAAAGGTTTGTATATCATATAATTTTGTATTAGAGCAATACTTCTACGTTTAAATAATTCCGTAGTTTTTTTCATTACAATATTTTTACTGGTTTAAAGGGAAGTGTATTTATTTACTAATATTTAGAAAATGTTAAAACTGAATTAACAGCTTTTGTGCATTAATATCTGTATTTTAACACTTAAAATACAGAGTTTCGGAATTAAATTAAAAAAAAATATTTAACCTCCTATTTGTGGTTAAAAGAAAATATTAAAAGGAAAAAAAAATTTAAAAAAATTATAACATATGTTTTAGTATATTTTATCTTGAAGAATCAAAATTGATGCTCATAAAAATAGCAAGACTTTCATCAAAGAAAATTGACCCTTGCTAAAAATAATTATAGAAAAATTAAGTTTCTCATCTATTTCAAATATATTTATCTTTTTCTGAAAAAAGTGAAATATGTCTAAGATTTAATCTGCAAAATTTTTTCTAAAAATGTTCAATATGGCGGGAAAACAAAATCCCATATTATTTTACCAATTTTGGCAGCTGACACTTTGGCGTTTTTTTTTACTTTTGGCCAAAAGAATATTATGCAATGGTGACATACATACAGCCAAATATTAAAAACAAACCAAATTATGTGTACAATTTGATTTAAAAGTCCGACATCAAAATTGGAAGTTAGGGCATTTAAAGGTTTTAAAGTCATTGTCAAGACTAAAGAACTAACCGCCGCTTCAGCCCCAAGGCCTGCTTTACCTGTTCTTGTCTTGTATGATAGTTTAAGCGTTTTAACTACATTAATCATCTTTGTCATTTGACCTCTCCTCTCTTTTTTGGGAGAATATGAAAAACACTACTTCTCAGACTTTACTAAGAATAAAATCTCGAAAGAATCTCTCAGTTTCAATAACTATACCAAGTTTGTGAATTTAAATTCACTTTAAACTTCATATTTCTTGCAAGTAAATTTTTTAAACTTTATTTTGGTTTCTTTATGAATTATTAACTGTTTTCGTTTCACTATTTTTGAGATTAATCATAAAATTAAATTTTATCAAGCTGCAAACATCAGAAAACACTAAATTTATTGACTACACTAAATTTATCTGACTACACTAAATTTATTATAATGTCAGAACATGTTGTTATTTTGGTAATCGAGGTTTGTGCCGTCAACAAAAATTCGTAGACGAAAAATAGGTATTTTATTATCTGCACGAGTCTCTCAAAAAATCCGATTTTAATAACGTAATGCAATTACATTTACAAAAGCTCTGATTAAGAGAAATATAAGTTAATGACTACAGCAAATAAAACTTAGAAAAATGTCATTTTGAGCTCATGATAAAATGTAAGAAATAGGAAATGTGATATTTTTTTAAAAAATAAATGCGAGACAAAGTTTTTTGGGTCGTTTGCGATACTAAAGTGACTCATTCAATGAAACCATTAAACTGAATAAAAATATAATTTAACTTGCACGACACGTGGTGCTTGGCCGTTCAAGAAATAATGTTCTGATATCATACATTGAAATATGCATAGCAAATTGCATTTTAATCTTTTTCAATTATGGTTTCATTTTTTTGTGTATAAAGCCATCCAATCATAATGCTTTACGCTTATTGTGCGAAAATAAAGTAAAAAACGTTTTACATTTGGTATAATAAATTGTATTTCATCTATGCTTACGACACAAAATTAATGCTAGTAATATGTGTTTTAAGAGCTAGTCAGTCAGAAACAGGTTTTATTTTTTCTGTATTGAGAGTTCTGTATTATTTTTTTCGATATATTTAAATACTTTTAAAAATGTTTTAGAAAGAACTTTTCCAATATTTATATATGCTTTTGATTAAAACTAAAAAAGAATGAAATAATTTTGCTTCAGTAGAAATATGTGACAGACAAGCACCGCGATGCTAACTCAAAACAACAGTTTTTTCAAGAAACAATTTGTGAAGAATGATAACCCCAGCATTGCCTTATGAAATCAGGATTATGTGTTTTTGAAGTGACATTACATTTTTTTTGTCTTTTAAAGATGACGGTTATTTAAAAATAATTCATAAGTATTGGTGAACTTCTCATGTAATTAATGATTCTGGGTAATGGAAAAAATTTAATATAAAAAACTAATTAAAACAGTTAAATAATTATTAAAATAAGTTAATTAAAATAGGTATATAATAAACTGCAAAGAAAGACAAATGCAAAATAAGTTTGGTAAAAGTAAAGAAGAATTGAAATACAAATAGATGCAAAATATCTCATAATTTTTATTGGTATTGTGTGATTCCCTTCTGAACAAAAAATCGCCAAATAATGTAGAATTTCGCCAATTATTTTAGAGGGATTTTAAAGCTAAAAATCGCCAAATAATGTAGAATTTCACCAAATTTTTGAACCACTATATTATTCATATTCCTTGTTTATCTGATAACATATTGTTATGGAAGATAACCCCAATATTGGCTACTTTATTATTGCATAAGAACATAATCCATCAAACTAAAACGCGTCGGCAGCATACATGGGAACTGAGGTTGATTCTTAGGCTCATCACAGTACAATTCTTCCCTTTGGAAGTATGTTTCATCATCAGTAGATGATAGCCGAACCCCACCATTTTTGTACCCACTTTGGTGGGGAGAACCAATCATCATTCCAGAAGCTCATACATGTGGGATGGCCAACTTTGGGAATAAGAAAAATAAGAAAGACAATCCTTAATTTATGGAAAACGAGAGAAAAAACCTCAAAAATTAAATTTGTTGAAAATACATTAATGGTACTTCTCTATACCTGCATAGTATACAAAATTACTAATATGAAAAATGAAAATAATTGTTGGGGTACATTTGGTTGTTACTTATGGCACTTGACATGGACAAGCCTCCCGCTGATACGAAAGCAGGTTTAAGTCGAAAAGAGCGTCTCTTGTTATTGAAGCAGCCCCAACTAGGGTCGAGAGTACGACTTAGCTACACACTCACCACATTTGCTTGCACAGCCCCTTTTTGGGGGGGGGCACAGTCACACATCTCACAGAAAGACACAGAAAAACAACCATGCTCGAACCGGGACTCGAATCTGGACCCCCCAAAACACGAGGAAGACGCGCTACCTCTGTGCCAGAGGGCCAGCGTTGGGGCACATGATAAGGTAAATGGAGAAAATATTAGCCATGGAGGTTTGATAAAAATATTGATGAATTATTTACTAAAAATGAAAATTTGCTTAGATTTTAAGAGCTAAATCATGATTCATCAACGCTCTATTTACTTTAGAAGCTCTTTCTGACACTTGTAATCTATTATAGCTATGAAGGCATACCGATTAATAGATATAATTTAAATGGATTTTCCGATATATATTTTTTGCACTTTTATAAAAAAATTATTTATACACCATCGGAATGTGCAAATATAACAGACAAATTTGCTTAAGTTAAAACCAAAAATCATAAAATACAGAGATTTACATTAATAGAGAATTGGGAGATTGAGAAATAATTTCGATATGTGATCTTGTTTTCCCTTAACCGACAACCGTCACACATAAGAAGCTTCTTCTCAAACAGACTGAGTGGAATATTCGGAAACAGCCATGAATATTTCATGGCGATGTGTTGGTTTGAATTTGTTTCGGAATATTCTGCGGATCTAAAATATTAGTTTATTATACAGTTACCCTTTCCCAGTGTACAAGTTAAAGGATACAAAGTCTTATCTATTTTCTTATAAAATATAATCCTCATTTTCTGAAGACAGCGAAGAGATACTGCTAGTTCAAAGTTTTGAAAGTTTTTGACAATAAAAACCTCATACTTTATTCAATATTTTGAATTCATTTTATCATTCAGCATTCTTTTCTTGGAATTATCATGACTTTTATATTGCATCAATATTCTATTTAAGATAGAATATTGAAATATGTATCTTGTATAGCAGTTTGAATCGCAAAAATACTTCAGAAGTAAAACTTTTAAATGTGAATATTACATAATAAAAAGTGTTTAAAATACAAATATGTTTGATAAATATTTAGGCTAGTATGTTAGGCATAAAACGTAATAAAAATATAAAAACAGATTTAATTTCCTTAATTTCTACGTATGCGAAGTATTTAAGACAGAAAAAGGATTATAATGGTCAACAATTTTGGTATCGAGATATTAGCTGATTTACAAAATTTAGAGATTTTATAAAATGAAGAACATAGTTTTGGAAATATGTGCGACTGCTTTAAACATGAAAAAGAATAAAAACTTTCAGCTACAAGGATGGAATTGAGTAAACTACCCTGAAATACAATTTATTGAATTCTATCAAATTTTAAATAAAATCCATTCAGGAAATCTAGTCGTCAAGTGAAGCTACAAATGGTGAGATCTAGACAAAGGTGAAATTTGTATCTTGTATAGCAGTATGAATCGTAAAAATACATTTCATAACAAAAAAAAATCGATGCACCAAGAAGGAGTTGTTCGATTAAGACGAAAAATAGTGGATAGGAAGGCAATGTACCGAATAGTAAATGATTAAAATCACAGAACAATGAAATAATACATTTTAGAGTTTCGGTAACAAGTTCAGTAAGGTGTTGACCTGCCTCTAGCCTGGATACAAGCTGCCACACGGCTTGGCATAGACTGATAAAGCTTCCGGATGGTCTCCTGCGGTATTTCCTGCCAAATTCGCTCCAGTTGTCGAACGGGGTCATCAATATTAAGTAGCAGATGCAATAGCCTTCCCATCATATCCCAGACATGCTCGATCGCGACATTGGTGACCTTGACAATTGTAACTTTCTTATCTGTCATGGCGCCATCTACCAGACAACAAAGCCGTCACTCACTCGACTCAGCAACCAAATACGAAGCCGTCGCTCACTCGACGAACCAACGAACTCACACATTCGCCACACGCTTGACGCTTTCAAAATCGTTCGTCTCTCGTCCATCTCACTGGTGGGGGAGTACTGTGGCACTAGCCTTATAAGCCAGATAACATCTACGATACTGAAGTCGACTTTTGGAATAGTAGTCATGTTACTCGGCTGCCGGCCCTAGCTTCGCAGGTGCTTATCGCGACCTTCGATCGCGACATTGGTGACCTTGACAATCGTAACTTTCTAATCTGTCGTGGCGCCATCCACCAGTCAACAAAGCCGTCACTCACTCGACTCAGCAACTAAATACGAAACCGTCGCTCACTCGACGCATCAAAGTCGTCATTCACTCGACGCATCAAAGCCGTCAGTCACTCGACGCAGCAAAACCGTCACTCACTCGACGCAACAACGAACTCCACACTCGCCATACGCTTGGCGCTTTCAAAATCTTTCGTCTCTCGTGCAACTTACTGGTTTGGGAGTACTTTGGAGCTAACCTTATAAGCCAGATAACAACTACGATACTATAGTCGACTTTTGGTGTAGTAGTCATGTTACTTGGCTACCAGCCCTAGCGTCGCAGGTTCGTGCCGTGATCTTCACTCGCGACAACTTCTTTTTGAATGGCGTTCGTCTACATTGGCATACTCAATTTGAATCGGTTAAACCACTTCTTCATTTGTGTTACCCTATAACATGATCTGCAAATACTAACTGAATCTTATGAATTGTTTCACTTCGAGAATAATCAAGCTCTAGACAAAAATTGTTCTTAATCTCTTTGTTCAACTAGTTCAGTCATCTTGAGAGAAATCAAAAATTCGACGAACACCACTAATGGGAAGACCCTACTTAGCGGCTGTCACATTTCGAATTAGAAAAAATTCAAGCATTCGTATTAAATTGTCCTCTTCCACTATGTAAAGTGACACCGCTCTAACATCTTAACAGTACGCAGGAAAATTCAAAACTTAGGGACTTCGTATAATTGAGTTAAATCTTATAAAACCCTACATATTTCATATTTTGAAGTTACGAAATTACTTCATCACTTCATGATTATCAGACATGGTATAAAATGTTAAATTTAAGCTTTTAAAATAAGTGATTGGACTAAATTTAAGTTGTAGCCTGGTAGCTATTTAAAGGCTGGAAGTGCGCTGGGGTAGAGCTATAATAAGTGGTTCTACAGAGTGAGCCACGAAAATTGGATAAGAATCTTCCACCTGGTTGTTGCTTTGAAAAACAAATTGGTATTGAAGATTTTTTTCATTCGAAAGATCTGAAAAAGCTCTTCTAAGCAAAGAATGAAATCGGAAAGAACAAGAGAAAATAAAATTCCAATCATTCAGGCAACTTAAGAGCGAAATAAACCTCATTTTTCATTCTCTAACGTTATTGCTTCACCTGGAGGAATTGAAATTGTTAAGAAATTGGTAATTTCTTCGCCTCCACCTCCGAAATTATTATTTTTTTCATTTGAAATTTTTTAAAAATTGCCTTTAATGTGATGCACATTTTTGGTGTTTTAAAATGATGTTCTTTCAGTTGTTAATCAAATTTTAATTTCTTTTCCATCCACAAAATCAATTTTTTTCTTTGGAAATTTAAAAAAAAGTATCTTTTAATATTCTGCACATTTTTGGTGTTTTAATATGATGTTCTTTCA
>JAOUZG010016644.1:2102949-2115936 GCA_026289955.1 Argiope argentata | reverse complement strand
TTTTAATATTCTGCACATTTTTGGTGTTTTAATATGATGTTCTTTCAGTTGTTAATCAAATGTTAATTTCTTTTCCATCCACAAAATTAATTTTTTCATTGGAAATTTTTTTAAAAAAAGTATCTTTTAATATTCTGCACATTTTTGGTGTTTTAAGATTATGTTCTTTCAGTTGTTAATCAAATGCTAATTTCTTTTCCATCCACAAAAGTAATTTTTTTCATTGGAAATTTTCAAAAATTATCTTTTAATGTACTGTAGACTTTTGGTATTTTAAGATGATGATGTTCTTTCAGTTATTAAACAATAGGTAATTCTTTGTCAACCATAAATTTTTTTTCAATTGAAAAAAAATTACTCTATTATATTGTGCTGCACATTTTTGATGTTTTAAATGATAATTTTTCAGATGTTAAAAAATTGATAATTTCATTTTTTTCGCAAACAAAATTAATCTTTTTCTTTGGAATTTTAAAAATCACTTTTAATGTGCTACATATTTTTGCTGCTTAGAGATGATGTGTTTTTAGATTCTAAATGCATAAAATTGTTATTGTTGCAGTCAATCATTGATTCTAAATATATAAAACTGTTGTTGTTGCAGTCAGTCATTGACTCTTAATGAATAAACTATTGTTGTAGCAGTCAATCATTGATTCTAAATTGCATTAAACTGTTGTTGTTGTAGTCAATCATTGACTTTAAATGCCTTAAACTGTTGTTGTTGCAGTCAATCATTTATTCTAAATGTATAAAACTGTTGTTGTTGCAGTCAATCAAGATTTATTCAAAGATTCAAAAAGAAATTATTGGAACACTTCCCAGTTTTGTAGGAAAAAATTTAACTCTATCCATTAAGTATTTCTGTTTAGTCATAGAGATTTTTCATAAGAATTTTTAAATGAACATTAAAATGCACTTGAAGAAATAGAAAGGGAATCCATTTCACATTAAAACAGTTACGGATACTTCGATGCTTTTTTCTTTTTGCTAGAGAATCCTTCCTACCTTAGCAGTAAGCATTTTAACTTAAAATATTATTCAAGACATCCTTATAGATTTTTCTCTTTTCCTCTTCACGGAAAGATCTGAGTGTATTTTAGAATAAAGTAAGTAAAATGCATCTTTACTTTTCTTTAAATCTTTTAGTTTACGTAGTTTGAATATTACGGAGCTAAGATGCATGGATATTTTTGTTTACGATACTTTAAAACATTCCTTAAGAACTTTTCGAACTCAAATTTTGTAATCTCCTGCTTTTTAAAATATATATATTTACCTTTAGAATACAGTTAAAATGCATAAAAGTAAAAGACAGTGATTTTTTTTGTGTGTGTGGCGTGGAGTTGTTATCCAAAATGCATTCCATAAAAACATTTTTTTTTCGATGTATGACCTCTATTGGCGCCGGTCAACTAATTGAAATGAAATTATAGATATTGTTGTTTGAATGCATGTATTTCAGTATTCTTCATGTGTAAAACCGTCCACCCCGCCACCACTGAACGTAGCACTATCGACAGAATTTGTTATGGCCGACTATATACTGTAGCATTATCCATCCTTACATTGACCGAATTTGTCTAACTGATATTTTCTTCGAGATAATTGTCCCCAAAGTGGTCAAATACTGACCACCTCCTCCTCTACAAACTTTCAAACAGTTGGAAAAAAACTAGCAATTTTGGACATCACGTCCTTCAGAGTCCTAAGATTACTTGGTACCATCAGTACTGAACTCAAGTCATTATTTTCAACTCGCAAATGTTTTCTATGCTCGGAGATTTCTTTGCATTCCTTTAAGTAGTGGTAAACAGCGCCGATTCCTCCACAAATGCATTTATTTTCCCGCATTCTTCCAGATCTTTGGAAATATGCAGGGGATCTCCCATGTCCTGATATTATTTGGATTACCAGTGAATGGTATCTTCTGCATTCAGTATTGGCTTGATTTTAAATTATAAAGCTCCCAGTTTTCAGTTACAGTGAAAACAATTTGAAAATTTCAACATCAGTACCCCAATTTTTCCGAAGCAAATGGATCAGCTTACTAGAAAAACTATACATGTTGTTGAAATTACATACTTTTAGCGAAATTTGGCTGAATATTCACAAAGATCATTGTATAGGACCAACCACAATATTGAACTTTATATAATTTTTTCATCAAGTTCTTTACATTCATCATTTTAAACAATTTAACAATTTTTCGCATACATCGCTTTGACGTATACGTCAATGGGTGTATTGGAAACTTATAATTTAAATATTAAAAAAATTCCTTCTCCAATTTTATGTTGTCATTGATTTTGAAATAACTTTTGAAAATGTTTTATGCTACAAACTTCAATTATTTATATATTTACCGTTTCAATCACATTTACGGTATTTGAATATACTGATTAGTTTCCTCTAGAAAAAAAATTGGGTGTTTCCATTAGAAAGATTACAAATTTTTTTCCTCAGCAACCACAATTTAAATAATGTTATATTTCATTATGAATTTGCCATATTCCATTACTAATTTAGGTTATATATTTATGCACATATAAAATTAATCTTATGTATTTATAAAAGTCACAATACTGAAGGATTCTTTATAAAATCATCCAAATAACGAAGCCCCCCCCCTTAAAAATTAAGATAGAAATTTCAAATGGTTACATATTGGGAGAAGAAAGTCATTAAGAAAATATTTTTTTCCTCAACATTTAATTTTATATCTATTATAAAATGCTACTATCTTTTTTTTTCAATTGTAACTCCAGATGACATGTTGTATAGAAATTGTATAAGAATGGAGTGCTAATTTAAAATTAAATTAAAAAATATTAAGATATTGTATTAATAAAAAGACCTGTATGAAAAATTAAATTAAATATTCATCCTTTCAATTAACTATTTTTCAATGCTCTCCTTCGAGCCTTAATAACTTAAATGAAACAATTAAGTGTTGTATAAATGACAAAGAAAAGTATTGCTTACTTAATTTTTTTATGATTACAGTTACAAATTCTTTTATAATTACAGTTACAAATTTTGAAATACTGTTATCTGCCTTTTCCTCGAATTCACAATTAGATTGGACCACCGAAATTGTATCTGAATTAAATTAAATCAGCTTATAAACTTGTAAATAAATTCTGAATATAATAAAAATATATAAACATGTGGAAGTTAGAACTGTAGAAATTCTACGACATCTAGAAAAGATAGATTGCGGATTAAAATCTTTAACAAATAAAAAAAATTATTATGAAAAATTATTTCTTAACTGGAGAGGTGAGATCTCTCAGACCCCTAAGGATGGAATTTCGGTCACCCTTATTCTGTATTTAGCTCAGTCGAATAGAATGATCATGTAGCTTCGTATTTCATGAATTTCACTACAGGTACACTTTTTCAACTGGTTTCAGCGGATGTTTTTAAAAATACTTCAGCTGTTCTTTTTTCAGCAACGGCTGTGAGACAGCATATCTTTTTTTAGTTTTCCAGCATTACACAAGGCTTAACAGAGAGCTCTAAAACTTCATTCTCAAAATACATTTAACTTATTGATTCTCATTATGAATCAGAGTTTTAGAAATTTTTAAATTAAGCAAAAAGGGATTTTAGTGATGAGGATAATTGAACAGATAATTTTATTGATGAAAGATTGTGTATGTTCAAAAGTTATTGAATTTTTCTAGTGATAATGTATTTTCAAAACTTCTATAATATACTATTATACCATGAGAAATATCTACAGAATTTACTGACTGGTTTTTATATTAGTATTTAACTTTTATATGTTAAGAAGTTCCTCGAAAAACATGTTACGTGTGTTTACAATTTCTTACGTAGAAAGGATGTAGATTAAAAAAGTGCCAATTTTACCAATTGTCAAAATTTTATTTTTTATTTGATTGCTGAATTTTATATTGTTTATTATATACCTTTGCATACTCGATAGAATAAATTTCATTAAAACCGTAATATATTTTTTCAAGAATATTATATGTTTTATTATGTAATTTGTGAAGAAAATGTTTGTTCAAAAGCAATTACCTTTTTTCAAAAGTAATATATTATGAAAATTTTTTAAAAACATATTTGGATATCAAGAAAAATTTCTACAGAATATATTGGACTATTTTCATTCTATCAACAGAACATTTAAACCTTTGCAGTCCGATGTCGAGTGTGACTGTGCATCATTTTGACGTTTTATTTATTTATTTTTCAAATTTATTTGTTAAAAATGCCTACATAATGGTTAAGAAATGTAGATTCATTTATTAAAGAAATTTGAATTAAAAGAATTATATGTCTATTTATTTTTCGTAGCAATAAGCAAATCTTTGTATTAGGTGAATAATTTTGCATCTAATTATTTTTCGGAGTACAAAGGGTTAATTTGAGTATGAGGAGAATGCTGTCTTAGAGATCACATCTCCCCAGTTAAGTCTTAAATTTTCTTCTCCCCAGTTAAGGTTTAAACTTTTTATTAATTGATTGCAAATACCTTTATACGAATAAAAATGAATCGAATGGAATATTCAAACAATACGAAAATGTTTCAAATACATCTCTCCAAAATGACGAGAATCTTAATTAAAATACAAATCATTTAGCTTAGAAGAAGAAAGAAAAAAACAATTCTAAATTGCTTTTCATTCCAAAAAGAAAATAATTATGAAAACAAATTTCAATATCTGATCATTTTATCAACGGACAAATTCTACTTTTTATTGATGTCTGTGATAAACAAACGGAAATTATTTCTACCAAATCTTTTCATTTCTATTGGAAAAAAGAATTTGGGCCATTTTTGATTTAATAAAATCCCGGACATGGAGGGTAATTTTAATCAATGGAATTTCATGCTCGATGACCCCCCAATCACTCCTATGGAATGTGATTATTCTCTTCCCTAGGGGTCGGTACAGAGAATAGTTCTAATTACATTTTTGATTATCGTTATGGTAATTCAAATCCATTCTTGAGAAAACGAATAATTCCAATAATTAAAAGTAGGTTGGTTTTGTTTGAGAAACCATTATTAAAAACTTAGGTTATATCGGAATTCTCATAATTAAATTCTGGCTAATCGATTGATAATGTATTTCTCCAAAGTGCGTCATATCCGTCAGATGCACAGAATATAGAATGAAAGTAGGATTTAATAAAAAAAAGCATTGTGTATTTTATTATACCTATTATTTTCAAGAAGCATTTTGATAATCACCTATGACGAACCCTTTTTGGCGAATTATGGCGAACCAAATTTGAAACCATTTTTAATACTACCATTTGAAAGCATTTGTTAACAACCATTTTAATGCAACCATTTCATACAACCATTTGTCATACATGAATTCCAGCATGTTTACAAAATTGACTTTGAATGTTGTTACAGATTAGGGTTACGGGTTGATAGACGGTTTTCAAATCGCCTGTAGGCAAAACTCATTTAATTCAAAATTTATATCAAAATTCATATAAATATTAAATCAAATGTTAAAATTTTATAAATATACATTTAAAAAATTTAAAAGAGAAATATGGTTTTAAATCGTTTTTAAATTTAAAAAGTATAATTGAGATTTTTTGTTGAATATTTTTAAAACAAAAATACGTAATTTGTTTTTAAAATTAACAGTAAATTTTAAAATAAAGTAAAAACAAAAACAAATTTTATTATTATTATTTTCAGAAAATAATTTATTTACGTAATAATCAGTAACAAGAAAAAATTCACAACACTTTGAATACTTTAAGCTGCAAAATAAACATTTCAATATTCATGTGTTTGCATTTTATGAATTCAAGGCGTTTCGATAAAAAAAATAAACGTTTTAAATTCATTTTTTTTAATTTAATACACCTTTCAGCACCAGTACTGTAGCCTTATTCATCAGCAGTACTTAACTTTATTTTATTACAATCACTGTGCATTACAAGATAAAGATATGTTTAACTAATAAAATTTATTAAAAAACAGGATCATCTTTCAGCAATGAAATCTTTTTTATGGACTTTTAGTTTTGGCTTTAAGCTAAACTTGACTAATGAACTATCTTCTTGCAATATATTAAAAGTAAATGGTCAGAGCTGATTTATAATCAAAATGAATTTGATCAAACCAGTTTCTAATAAATAGTCTTTTTGTTTTAATTTTTGAACATATTCTTTGAGAATAGAAACAGAAGAGTTAAATCTATATGCTACTCGTTAATCTGAAATTTTTGTATTTTTATCTATTGATATGGCAAATAGTTAATATCATCCCATGACGAACTTTGCCACTTCGAGTAAAGTAAGAAAAAGAAAACTTGAAATTATTTTTAATATTAATGTGAAGCTTCATTCATAAAAACAAAGAGAGAGAAAACCAATGATTCCCCCCAAAATATCTAATATTATCTTTCGTATATATTATATCTCTTATAATATTCCCTTGTCGTTTCTAATGGTACTTGCCATGGACAAGCCGTTGAAGCAGTCAGAGATTTTAAGCCGAATGAACGACTCTAGTTTTTCAGTAGCGCCAACTAGAGTCAAGAGAACGCCTTAGCTACTCATGCATTACATTCACTTGCTCAGCCCCTTTTTACAGGGAGGTACATTCAACCATCTCACAAACAAAACAGATGAAAAACAATCATACTCGAAGTGGGACTCGAACCCAGGACGTACAGGTCATGGGGAAGATTTGCTGCCTTTGTGGAAGGACTTCGGCATATTCTCTTATATACTTCTCAAACCAGTAAGGTCTTGCATGGCGATGGCGTAAATCTGGTATGGAATATTCACTATGGAGTTAATTTGATACTACTGAATCTATCGTTCATCCATGGCGAGTTACTTAATGAATTAATCCCTGATATGTCATTAATAGTATTCGAAAATCGAATATGCTCTTTAGTCACATTTTTCTAAAACGACTATATCGAAGTTGTGACACAAAACTGCACTTGTAATCCCGAAATCCCATACCAAATTGGATACATTTGCGTTTTTGAATGATCCCTTTTACGTATTTATGGAAGTAAAAACCAACCTTACTTGGAATTCGGTTGAAAATCTGATCGATATTCAATGTTAAATAATGTTAAAATCATTATAAATGTTAAACATGTATATCGAATTTTATTTGTCTAGCTCTCTCCATTTTAGTTATCTTTTTAACTTATGTTCGAAACAGCGAGACAGACGGATTTCCTCCAAAACGAGTTCACTCAAAATTTATCGAAATCTGCAAATTTGGTTCAAAGACTGTATATCACTTTTCAACTGTATATGCCGAAAGCATTTTTGAGTTTTGTTTGTCACAGGTAGACGTACAGACATTTTACTAAAATTATTTTGGAATTCAGGGAAACCCAAAATGTTATGGTACATTAAAATCTCGAGTTAGAATTTTATCATAATTACTATATTATATATAAGAGGAAGTAAGAACGAAAGAAAAATTAAACACGGGCAAGCAAATTCATGCATCATATTTTATGCATCCAAATTAATCAAAATCAATTTCTTTAACTTTGTGTTAGTTTTAAAATATATAATGTCATGATATTTTAAAATCTCAACTAAAACGGCGTTAGTTAAAAAACGCCGTTTTATCTTAAGCAGCCCATTGTAACCTGATTACAAAATATTTTCTTATTCCTGATCCCGTTCCATTTTTTTTATGTAATTAATGCAACATAAGGTAGGTGTAAATGCTGTACACAGCGGTTCCTACGTTACAAGGGAAGTGATAAATTATTGCTGTTATAAACAGATTGTACAAAAATATTCTCCTGTTGGCTTTGTCTAAATAGGCGAGTGTAGAGAAATCCCCATAAAAATTTTATGGTATTTAAAAACAGAGATAATTAATTTATCCCTTTTTTAACGCTAATTTTGCTAATAGTCACAGAGAATGGACATGACTAGTCCGTGATGTTTGTGCTTTTCACAATGGAGATAAAGCGAAATAAAAGCTTAAGCTTAAAAATTCGAAAAGATCCCTTCTGTTTTCGAAACTGTATTGTGCTTCAAACATAAATTATGTGTTACATATTATATATAAGTGATGGCATTAATGACCAGAAAATTTTATCATGGGCTTAAATTTTTTCTGATGATATTTTTAAATATATCTATAAGTCATGTGATCAAAAAGAAAGATCAAATATTATTTTTTAATCAGAGTAATAGATAAGAGCTAACCTTTTGTTCGTTAGGATACAATCTACTTTCATTTTAAATTTAGGTATTAAATTTTTCCGAAATTTTTGAAAATAATTTTAAATAAAATTAAAAATGAGGATAATTTTATAATTAATAGTAATCAAGATATTTTGGACTTTCTAAAAGATAACAATATTAATAAACTTAACACATATGATTTTGAAAATTTATATACCAGTTTATCTCATGAAAAATTAATAGAGGTTTGTAACTTAATTTATGACGATTATTTAAATAGAGAGATCATAACAAAAAACAACTGGATAGAGTTATGCAACTTTAATATTAAAGAAAACTACGTGTTTAACGGGATTAATTTTTATAAACAACTAAAAGGAATTCCAATAGGTACAACCTTTTCAAGTGCTTTAGCTAATATTTTTCTACACTATTACGAGAAGAAAATATTTGGGGATAATTTAATAAATGGTTATAGATATATAGACGACCTATTGTTGTTAAACGTCAATAATACCGATTTAGTACTTAACTGTTACCCCAAAGACCTAATTTTAACTGAAACAAACAATAATCAATATAAAGCAAACTATCTAGATTTAAATTTAGAAATTTCAAATGGGAAAACTTTAATAGGTACTTATGACAAAAGAGATGAATTTAACTTTAAAATAATTAAACTTAGTAATTACCACTCTAATTTAAACTCCAAAATTTTCAAAAATCTTATATTCTCACAGTTTAATAGGATTAAAAAAATCTGTAATAACAAAAATGCTTACATAGTAGCAACAAACAACTTAATTAAATGCTTAGATACTAACGAATTTCCCCAAAACTATTGCAACATACAAATTCTAATAACTAAAAGTTTAATGTATTTTCAAAACTAAAACAAAACTATAAAAACTGTAACCTTAACTTAATAGATGGCGCTTCAGGTAATCTTTAGGGCTATATATACTGAACATGCTTAGGGATTCAAATTTGCGGGAAATTCAGGCTTTTGCAATCTCTATGTTTAGCAAGCTTCAAAATTCTGGAGTCACTTTTTGGTATGTGTTTGGATTTCTTTATAGTGTTTTGTGTGAGGGTTCGAGTATTTCTCTGTAATGCTATTTAGTTTTAAAACATTCTTTTTGTAAACTGTTTGCTTGTGCGTTTATAACTTTGATATATTCTACTTTGGATTCAAATTGTTTCTTATATATACTTTAACTGTTTGCTTATACTGCTTTATTCTGTTTACGATCTTTTATAAGATCTAATCTTTTTGTGTAATCCATCTGGATTCAAATTTAATTTCTATATTTCTGTTTTGTATTGTATTTTTTATATTTCTGTGTATCTTTTTATATTTCTGTGTAACTAATTTGTCTCCAAGGTCTTAATTTTTCTGGGATTTTCGGGTCACGAGGGGTCATCTTTCGACAAACTTGTCAGATCCCTCACAGAAAAAATCCCTGGTTTGAATCCCTGCCTGAGGGTGACCCTTGAAAAAGTCTTCAGGCCGGATTCATTATATTTCTTTCTCTTTGGATCTTAAATTTCACTTTAAATCCTATTGTTTATTGCTATGTTAGATTAAATCATTGGTATTCTAGTAGTAGCAGCATTAGCGCTCTCTAAATACAATGTTGTGTTGTAATTTTAATCTTAATTTTTAATTCTTAATATTTTGGTACAAATAATTTGATATTTCTTCCATCTTTATCTTTGCTATGATAGTTAATAAGATAAGACAATGTAGCTACATTCCCGCACTTTCCTGAGTAAAATAAGTAAAATTGAACCAGAGTGAATAATTCTTTCAGCAAACTCAGTCGTTTAGTAGGAGGAAAATATTACGAAATGTAAAAGTGCAGAATATTGGAAACACAAATTATTAAACATAAAATATTACCATGTCAGAATATGATGTTGTTTCTGGGGCGAGATTTTTGGCGTCAACAAAAATGCATGGGAAATGAATTACAATTTTGTTATCTGCACGAGCATCTGGGGAAAAAAAAATCAGCTTTTAATAACGTGTTGCCATTGCATTTACAAAAGCTCTGATTAAACAAAAATAATTTAAATACTACAGCAAATAAAACCTAGAAAATTTTCATTTTGAACATGTGATATGAAATGAAATAAGTAGGAAATGCGATTTTTTTTTAAAACAATCAATGCGAGACAAAGTTTCTTTGGTTCGTTTGCAAGACCAAAGTAACTCATTCAATGAAACTGTTAAAATGAATATAAATATAATTTAACTTGCACGAGCACATGGTGCTTCAATGAGGGTTCAATAGGATGAGGTTATTGGAGTCATCAAAAATGCATGGGCAATGAATTGAAGTTTTAAATTTTAACTTTATTAAAAATAGGCCTTAGAAAACTGAAAAATATTGATAAATGGCTGCAATTTCGAAATAAAGACCTTTTGAATCTCCAATTTGCCACTTTTAGTTGAGATGATTTTTTTAAATTTTGACTTTATTAAAGTTATCTTCATACTTGTGTAAAAATCTTTTTTTTTTAAATACCTTAAATTGTTTGATTAATCCATACGTTTGCACACTTTTTGTTGAGATGTTTTCTTCAAACATTAATAAAAATCTTTTTAAAAGTAAATTAGATTGTTTAATTAAGTAAGACGTTTTCAATAAGTGGCCGTTCAGTAAATTTTATTCTTATTTGATACATTTTATATACATAACAAATTTAAATTTTTAGTATTTAAATTATTATCGTACATTCACATTCGCGTATATTATAAGTAAAATATCCGTTTAAACTATAAAGATATACAGATGCTATATAGTAAAACTTTATGAGATGTAATAATACGTATTATATTATTTTCTTAGCAAATTCATCTACTAATTATTTATTACGTATTAATGCAAACTAATTACAAATTACCTTAAATTTATTGGAGACAATAGAGATTCTTTGAAGAACTTTAACAAACAACAAAGAACATTTATTCTAAAAATTTCATTAAATCTTATTCTATGTCTGTAAAACTTATTTTTCTGCAGTGGATTATAATCCGGGTTTGGAAAAACAATCAATTAGCTGATATTTAAATCGATTATAATGGGTTCTATAATATTTTATATTCTCACAAAAGTCGCTTTCAGCAAATTGAAATATGAAAAAGAACAAAAAATCACAAAAAAAAGTGCAACATTATAGGTTTTAAATATCTCAAGCTTGTAAATTAGCTTTAACTGGGAAATTAATAAGAGTTTCTAAATTAAAAAGTGATCCCTTTTCCAGAATTTTTCTCGAATAATAAGTTTTCAAGTTTTATAAGCAAATAAAAAAATTATTATTATTATAAAATTTCTTATTATAGTAATTATAAGAGCTAACCTACCTAAAAATCAAATTTGTGCTTGTTTCCGAAAACCAATATATTTTTAAAGCATTAATTTTAATGAAAAATGCTTTGAGAAAAGTTTTATGATACATGTATTTAATATTTTAACAGTTATAATTTTTTCTACATATTTTTATAACTATTATAAATTTTTACCTTATCTATCTATCTATATATAATTAATGGAACAGTCTCGCAGTTCTAACATTTATTTCATATAAAATTTTTAGATATGTCGTCATGAGCTCTCTTCTTCCATAACGAGTTTCTGAGAAAAAAAAAGTAAAGAAAGAAAAATTAATCCTCAAATTAATCCTAAGGCAAATTTCTGCCACTAAGTTCACCATCTAAAACCACTAATCCGATTTCGATCATCTTAATTTCATATGAAATCTGATGAGCTCTATAAAGGTTATTAAGGACACTTGACATTTTACACTATACATTTTTAAGAGAAATTGAAAAAAAAAGAAGATCAAAATGAAATCTGCTATACTTTTATGTATCATGCCCGAACATCATTTTATGAATAGTCAAGCACCACGTGCTCGTGCGAGTTAAACTATATACATTTATTTCATTTTAATTGTTTCATTGAATGAGTCACTTTAGAATTGCAAACTATTCACGAAACTTTGTCTCGCATTGATTGTTAAAAAAATATCCCATTTCCTATTTATTTCATTTCATATAATCACGTGCTCAAAATGACATTTCTCTAGATTTTATTTGCTGTAGTCATTAACTTATTTTTTTTTAAATCTTAGCTTTTGTTAATGCAATGCCAACGCGTTATTAATATCTGAGTTTTCGAGATGCTCGTGCAGATAATAAATATTTTATTATTCACCTACGGATTTTCGTAGACGCCAAAAGCCCTACCCCAAAAACAACATCATGTTCTGGTATGATAAAAAAGAAACAATGTCTAGCTAAAACTTCTGCTTTCGAGTTCACCAGTGGAAATCACTGAACCAGTTTTAGTAATTTCAATATCACATATAATATCTTCAGATGTAAAATTCTTAATCGCCGCTTACCAAGAACACCTTACCTGAAGTATAGCTTTGAGAAAGCAATACTTCAAAAACAGAGACTTAATTTACATTCCCTACCGAGAAAACACGTGACTGAGATCCCTAGAATAAGGATTTAACCTAATTTATTTTTCCAACTAGTTAGAGTTGTCTCCATAGTATATTCTAACACACATTCTAATAAAGGTGTCGTACCCCCTCCACCACTTAAAATTGTTGGCAAATGTAAAAAAATGCAGGCCAAATTACAGAATTAATGTACCTTAAAATGCAGGCCTTTAGAGTACAGAATGAATGTACCTTAAAATTCGGGCCTTTAGAGTACAGAATCAATGTACCTTAAAATGCAGGTCTTTAGAGTACAGAATTAATGTACCTTAAAATGCGGGCCTTTAGAGT
>JAOUZG010016644.1:2069195-2097430 GCA_026289955.1 Argiope argentata | reverse complement strand
TGAAAGGTTAGAATATTAATTGCATTTATAATATCTACTGTTCAATTTCACTGAAAATTGTTCCTATGAGCATAAATGAATTGTTAGAACATTAAATATATTTATAATATCTACTATTTACTATTCAATTCCACTGAAAATAGTGACTGTGATCATCAATGCATTTTTCCAAAATTTCATATTTGTATTATAAAAAGCTACTTACTAGCACATGTAGGTATGTATTCTTCCCTGATATGTTCTGGGTCAGTTTGATCAATTCTGGCAAAAGAAGGAGAGAGAACATTAGAGCTCATGGGGAATGTAAAGTACTACAGCAACCCTGCCCCATTTCCAACTGTTGGCAAGTTTTTGCGCATAAATCAATTTTGCTCAAATTTGCCAAAAAAAATCCAAATTAAAAAGGCTTTGGACTTATCTCCATGAGAAGTAGTACATATTCTAAAATAAAAATTGAAATCCTTTAAGATGACACCAATTTTATGAAAATATATGAATTTGCAATTGAGTGATAAGCGCTAAGACACACCTTTATCATACCATCATTTTTCGAATGAATATGCTCTATAAGTATTTTATTTCATTCATTAATTATTTCATTAATTCCTTTGCTCATACATTCATGAAAAAAGAAAATTTAAAAAGAAATTTTATGTCAAAAAGAAAACTTAAGAAGTGTCATTTATAATCCTGATTATCGATTATTCTTGACTTTTTTTAAACATTACACTAAAAGAACCTATTTTCTTCAGCCTCCGCCGAATGGGGAGAAATTTAGCATAGTTAGATGTATGATGA
This sequence comes from Argiope argentata, assembly GCA_026289955.1. Taxonomy (NCBI): domain Eukaryota; kingdom Metazoa; phylum Arthropoda; class Arachnida; order Araneae; family Araneidae; genus Argiope; species Argiope argentata. The sequence continues at coordinate 2,096,632 of JAOUZG010016644.1, read as the reverse complement.
ATGGTTTAAGCAGATGATATCATTTTTTAGCTCCCCTAGATTTAAAATTGTAAAATTCGCATATAAAATGAAAACCTACGTACACTTCGTATGTAAGACTAACTAGTTAAGAGGCAAGTAGTAATAGGCACAAGATGCAAAAAAATTGGTCGTTCTGAAGCATTGTCTTAAATAGATACCTGAGACTTGAGGCGTTTTAAAGGGTTTTACTTGTTCTTTCAGAATATGTACGAGGGCAAATCAAAAAGTCTTTGCGCCTATTTTTTATTCACCTAAAACAGGTACATACAGGTATATAAAAATATAAGTAGTGTGCTACACACCTTACACTATTTCTCCACATAGTCCATACACAAGTTCAGACATTTGTCCCATCGCAGCACTAAATTAGAGATACCGCTGTGGTAGAATTCCTCCGGCTGCCTGTGGAACCCCAGTCACACCGCATTCTTGGCTTCTTCGTCACATGTGAATCTCTGTCCTGCCAGAAACCTCTTCAGTGGATCGAAAACATGAAAATCACTAGGGGCAAGGTCTGGAATGTAAAGTGGGTGTTCCAGATTCTCCCAGTGAAGTGACTGGAGATTAGCGACAGTCTGGACTCAACATGTGGCCTTGCATTGCCGTGGAGGATAACTATATTATCCTTTTTGAAACTCACGACACCACCACTGAACACTTCTCAAAGAGAGACACTTTTCCCCATATGTGGGGTGCATTTCTCTGTGAGTTGCTAATGATTTTTGTTCTTTGCTCCATATAAAACGAATAATACTTCGCTGCTCATAAGCTGTGAACGTCTGAAGAGCAACCGCCATCTTAAATGACTGATAGCATCGCCACTCATCGGAGTAAAAGGCAAATACGGCTGGTACGGTTCAAGGAATGTTCACTGCCGGGAATGTATAATGTTCGCTTTGTATTCACAGCCGTATTTTGGCTTAAAAAATAGGCGCAAATTCTTTTTGATTTGTCCTCGTACTTACTTTATATGAGGATGTGGCCAAAATTTTTAAATTTAGATTTTTCAGGATGTTGAGCTAAGACACTTTGTTCGCCATAACTTGCGAACATTTTAGAGAAGAGACAATGTTTCTAAAGTGTTTTATGATATCCATGGGTTCATCTATCCCCTCTCCCTCTTTTGTCAGTCAGAATTGAGCACACTCACCCTGTATATTACGAAAGTTTGCATTGAAACGAGATTCCCATTTTTATAACAGAAATGGAAACAAAAGTTTACTAATAATTTTGAGATTCAGAAACAATATCTTCCCCTAAGACATTCTTTACTCACGAGAAACACTGATATACACGAAATGGGCTGTGATTTCATCACAAGGGAGCAACAGAAATCGATTTCAAGTAAGAAATTCACATTTCCAGTCGAACGACTCCTGGCCAAGAAACTAAAATAGGAATCGCCAACATTTGCATGGGGTCGAAATTCTTCCCCAAAGGCAAGGGTTATGCACACAAACACATTACCATTTTCTGAATTTCTTTTCCTAATAATAGGGCCGTGAACTTAACAGTATTCTGAAGGAGCGCGAACGTGTATTTTAGGAGCTTTTATGTTCCTGAGGGTTTGGGGTTTATACGCACTTTCGCCTGAAAAATATTCCTGCTGTAACGGCCTGGAATCCAGGAGGAAAACTCTTGCCACTGTTGGTGTTTCCTTTTGTCTTAAAGGCACTTCAACTTCAAGCGCAATTCTGGATAGTCATAGAAGGATATTTATAGGTAACTTTACACATTTAGGTTTTCATAAGCATTTATGAAGTGTGAATGAACTTTTACCGTATTTGATAATGATTTGCTTTTCTTATTGTTGATTCCTATAGACTGTGTGTAAAACGTTGGTAAAAATTAAATATTGCAGACAATTATTTTCACAAAAGTTTTTGAACATAGCATAATTTATCAATACTATTTATCTAGAAAATATATGAAGGGAAGGGAACGAAACAAATTGTTGCGGCAAATAACGAATATTTGATTCTGTTTTACATATAGTATTATTTGGATGCTAAAAAATAAAATATTTCATTATACGTTGCGAATACTCTGTTGATTCTTTATCTACAAAAATTTTCATTATTTAGATAGAAGATTTTCTTACTAAGCAATGATATTTTTTTTGTAAAATTTAAATGACAATAATGTGCTTTCTGAATTTAAAAAAAGTCAATTTCAAGGTTTTAAAAAGAAGGCAGAAACTGTATATCATTATATGAAATCAACATTCAATCAAATGCAAATAAATAAAGTAATTAAAATGGAATCTGCTTTGCATGTTTCAAGATATCATGTCAGAACATGATTTCTTGAATGTCCAAGCACCACGTGCTCGTGCCAGTTAAATTATATTTTTATTCATTTTAATCGTTTCATTGAATGAGTCACTTTAGTATTGCCAACTATTCAAAAAACTTTGTCTTGCATTAATTATTTAAAAAAATATCGCATTGCCTATTTATTTCATTTCATATAATCGCAAGTTCAAAATGACATTTTTCTAGGTTTTAATTGCTGTAGTCATCAATATTTTTAATCAGAGCCTTTTTGCGATGGCAACACGGTATTAAAAGCTAATTTGTTAAGCTGCTAGTGCAGATAATAACATTTCAATTTTTCGCCTACGGATTTTTGTCTACCTCATTCCCAAAATAACATGTTCTGACATGATAATAATATTTCAAACTTATTTAAATATAGATCTGTACCGTATAGGCCACGAAATCTGATATCAGGTATAGAGAAATCAAACAAATATAAAATACATCTTCAACTTCCCATTCATATTAAAGAATAATAACTAATTTAGCATAACAGACAAAAGTTTAATGAGTAGATACTGCTATCAAGAAAGCTGAAATGGAACTGATCAACGCCTGCATAGGAAAAAAAAACAATCTTTTTCTTATGCAAACTTTGGCCAGAGTCTAAGAGAGATGCATGCAAAATTGCCCTTCTCCAAATGTCATCTGAAGCAATGGGTCTATGAACTTTACAGCATCCACTGACGATGATCATTTGTTGCTCCTATGATTCTAAAAGCCCTCAAGATCGATAAAAATCCATTCGAAAAGTTATTATAGAGTCGAATCTCCAGAATCAAATGTTATTTATTTGTCTAAATGTACTTTTAACTAGAGATATGATATTGAATTGGGACTGAAAGTTATATTTGCTCAGACAGTTTCATCTATCGATGACACTTAATTCACAGTTGGAATTTTCAGTAATTCCCATAAAGATTTTGCGTAATTAACGTTGGATAAGGGAGTTTCAATGAACCGTTTCAGAACTTCTAAGAGGGATAGAGTATATCCTGACAACTCGTAGTAGAGAAATTCGGGATCGGAAATGCCTTTCTGAAGCGGTGTTGTGCACAGAAGCACCATCAAAAAGAGACCGTAAATGATAAATCGTTTTAATAATACGTGAAAAGAAGCAAGAGGTATATGGATTAAAGTAAGTGTTCGAAGTTTCTTCCACGGGATACAATGCACACCTCACATCTCCGCTGCATCGGCATCCTAACATTCTGGAATACTCCAGGCATATCTCAAATCTCTCCGGCAGCTACTGCGATTCTTGCAACTAACGCCTCAGCATTGTTAACAGGGGTGCCATAAACTAGCGATTTCATATGACTCCAGAAATAAAAATCAAGACATGATAAGTCGGGTTACCAAGCAGGCCAACCCACGGAACCCTCAGTCCGATCCAGCGTTGACCAAATGTGACATCCAGGTAGTTGCGAACATTTCCGCTATAATGGGCAGAGGCTTCATTGTGTTAAAACCACATTGTCTGTTGCGTCGATACAGAAAACTATTCTTCTCTCAAAAGTTGTGGCAATACTTGCTGCAGAAAGAGCAAGTACGTAGGTCCGGTTAGACAACCTGGTAAGAGGTAAGGTCCGATGAGGTGATTTCCCACAATACCGACCCATACATTGACCGAAACTCGATTCTGTGCTGCACGACGTCGCATTGCATGCGGGTTCTCGACCGTCCAGATATGGTCGTTATGCGTTTTGAAAATTCCTTTCCTTGTGAATGATGCATTGGAAAATATCACTTCAGCAGAGAAAAGAGGATTTGTAGCACATTTTACCAAGTACCACTGTGCGAAAGCAATACGAGGTACATAATCCTCCGGTTTCTGTGTCTAGATACGCTGCACATGAAACAGATCTTTTGCTCGAAGAATCCTCCAGGCACTGCAATGGGAAACCCCAATTGCGTTTGCTACTCTTCGTGTACTCTAGGATTCCATTGTGGATTCTCCTGTGCATGCTGCAGCACATTCTGTTCGGCGTGTGCAGTCTGTGTCGTTCTTACCCTGTCCATGTGAGCTCTTTCTAATGAACCTCTGGTGCAAGTCTTGCAAGGAAATTATGATTGGGAATACGAATTATGATTGGGAATATGATTGGAAATTATGATTGGGAATATCTCTCGGCGTACAAACGCTGTGCGGCTGGCCCACTACAATTTACAGCCCCGTACGCCAAATGCATATCAACTAACTCTGCGATCGTGTAATCATCCGCTTTACTAACGTGGCGTTCTTGTGCGAAATGAATATTCCCTGCACGAAAGCTCGGACTTTTCGCTCAACGTCTTCTACCGCGACAGGAAAGCATTTCTGAGTGTCCATGGGTATATGATTTTGGTTCGTCAGGATGTACCCTACCCCTCTTAGAAGTTCTGAATCTGTTCACTAAAACATCCTGTATAATTAAAGCAATGCAAATTATTTATAAGATGTTATTTTTAGCAGCTTTCAACTTGTAAATGAAATATTTCCTTACATTTCAAAGTAATTTTTTGCAAATACTAATAATGGTGAGAAAAAACTGCTAATATTATATAGGAATAATCTATATTTTTATATCCAGTTTAATAACATATAGAAATATTGGTGATAGATTTGGTCAAATTTCAACAAAACATATCAGTTTGGGTGTAGCAATTGATATATACGAATTCATTAAAAATGCATCGAAAAAAGCAGAGTTTGAGCATGAGATTTCCTTTTAAAGTTAGAAGATCAAGAACAAAAAATATTCTCTTGCAACAAGGATCCTTGAATAAATACTAAAAAAAGTTTTGTCGGATTTAACTGACTTAAATAAGATAAATAAGAAATTAATAAAAAATCCATTTTCTGGTAGATTAAATTTGAACAGTTCATTGTCATCAAGATAATGCTCCAGACATCAATTCCTTGGCTGTCAAGATGTGTTTGGTTAATCTTTTGTTTACCATCCGAGAATATCAACTTATATTGTTTATTAATGATAATCCATTTTCTGGTAGATTAAATTTGAACAGTTCATTGTCATCAAGATAATGCTCCAGACATCAATTCCTTGGCTGTCAAGATGTGTTTGGTTAATCTTTTGTTTACCATCTGAGAATATCAACTTATATTGTTTATTAATGATAATCCATATTCTGGTAGATTAAACTTTAACAGGTCATCGTCATCAAGATAATGCTCCAGACATCAATTCCATGGCTGTCAAGATGTGTTTGGTTAATCTTTTGTTTAATATCCGAGAATATCAACTTATATTGTTTATTAATGATAATCCATATTCTGGTAGATTAAATTTTAACAGTTCATTGTCATCAAGATAATGCTCCAGACATCAATTCCTTGGCTGTCAAGATGTGTTTGGTTAATCTTTTGTTTACCATCCGAGAATATCAACTTATATTGTTTATTAATGATAATCCATATTCTGGTAGATTAAATTTTTACAGTTCATCGTCATCAAGATAATGTTCCAGACATCAATTCCTTGGCTGACTATATGTTTTTATTTAATCTTGGGTTTATCATCTGAGAATATCAACTTCTTCAGTCTCGTATTGTTTCATCTCATCGTTTTTATTTTTTATGACTCAGTAAAAAAGTACAAAACGCAGCTAGATTTGAAAATGCTGATGCAGTGAAGACGAAGGAGACAATATGAATCAATAATAACATTTCCATTAGCAGCTTAGTCTTATTGTAAAAAAAAATTAATTAACAATGAGCTCTGACGTTCAATGGATGCCGGATTATTAATACTTAAAATGAGACTTTAGCAACAAAAATCAAGTTTATCGAATTAACGGAAAACTTGTCGATATGTCTATTAGAAGACCTAATATGGATCATTTCTAGTAGTAGCTATATTTTTTCACAGGAAATAGTGAATATACCAGAAATAATAGTAGAGAAAATTCTCTTTTTAGAGATTTGATTTCCAAGTTCCCTCTGAGAGTTTTTCGCTCTTTGGATTTCCTTAATAATTGCTTTCTGCTAGAGTATTTTGAATTTTTTCATGTGTATGAGGGCACTTCACCTTTGTTTTACCACATTCTCACTTTCGTTCTTCGAATGTTTTTCAATTTTTTCCCCGTTTCTAATGAATTAAAGCCCCATTTTCTATTATCGAGTTTGTTCGCTGACTGAAAAGACTTTCATTTACACGACTTGAATTTCTGAAAGAATTTCTGAAAGTTATCTAAAGTTTTATTTTGAATAGTTCAACGGTTGTATATAGAAATGTTGGGTTGCTATGCTTCAAGTTTATATACTTAAATTGTAAAAAAAAAAGAAGAAATTGTTTGAAAGCATTAATCCCAACTTTTATAGCAATATTTATTCAATAAACTGGATATTCTTCCAATCATGAAATGTCTCTCATTTTTTATTTCGTCCATAAAAAAACTTAAAGAACCAGAAATAGTTTTTATACTAATATAATTGATGATAATGAATACAAGCTACAGCAGCTTTATTAGAACACAATTAATTTTTACTAAAATAGGCGGCAATTTTCATTCGAATTAAATAGATCTCTACTAATAGAATTTATTCAACGAAATAGCATCTATTATTCTGAGAGTAAGAATAATATTCTCATCTCCTATTCAGGCACTAATGATTATTAATTCGAATAAAATTATCTTGAGAAATGATAGAATATCAAGAATCTTTAAATTTAATAGCATCGTAAATTTTCAAAATTTTTTCAGAATATTCGGCAAAAAGAAGTTTACGTTTTCTTACCGATAGTTTATGAAGCATAAGAAACTGAATTGAATTTAATGCTATTACTTTCCTTTTTTCCTTTTTTCTTCTAAAACGATTTCATGCAATCAGAAGAGCTATAATTTAACCTGAAAATAAATGATGTTCAGAAGTGCTGCGCTTCTGTTGCATGTAATTTTTTTAAAAAAAGAAGAGTAATCCATGAAGAGTAAGTATTTTGTATGAAAAATATAAAAAAGTTGATAAAATATTGCAAAAATAATTTTTTTGTTTATATAATATCTATTTTTTATGATAAAAAGCAACACCAAATTTGATATACTTGAAATTGCTTTTATAATTCAATGAATAATTTGCTCAAAATCCAATTAGATCCGTAAGAAGCCGTCATATAAGTACTAAAATTTTAATACATGAAAGCAATTAACTTCATATAAATAAAAGATATTTCACGCATAAGGATTGCCTGCTAATTATCTTTAAAATTTAAGGTCAATATATTTTGCATGAGATCACAATACATTTTGAATATTATGAGGTCATGGTTTCACAATATTCTGAAGATTGGATTTGTATTTCGAGAGCGTTTATGATCCTTGAAGTCTTCATATATGCTTAGAAAATAATAATCCTAGGAATAGTATTCTCTAACTCCTGAAAGCGATTGTTATTTCTTTGAGCGAGAATCCCTTCAGGATTTATGTCTGAGATAATGTTTGAACTCAATTTCTCAGATTATGTTCTTTGGTGCGATCCTTTTTGACATCTATAATTTATTATTTGGTACTTACACATTAGACCGTCCACGCCAATGGTCACCAACGATTTAACAACTCATTGGTAATGGATTCAAATTTGGCGATAAACTGTCGACGCCAACGAAACCAACAAAATGGTGGACGGCAGTTAAGGTTTGAACAATTTTTAAAAATAATGACGGTTTTTTGCCATTATTGACGATTTAGCAACTCATTGGCGACGCCTTCAAATTTGAAGACAAAAATGGATGGTCTAATACGTAAGTACCTATTATTTTCATGCATACTTTCAACTATATTGTTTAAAGATACAGCCTAAAGAAGTTTTAAAGAAGGATTTTAAGTGCTTCTATTTCATGCACATTATAATAGTTTCATAGTTCTTAGGAACTAAGATGGTTTTTTTATGCTTCATCTCAGTTATGGATATCCTTATAAATTATTTGCATTAAAAGAAAGACAATAGAAAATATATTTCATCAATAGGTCTTATTCAAGAAAAAAAGTTCAAAAATAAAATATTTTCAAATCATTAGAAATAAAGACGTTTAATTCGGTTATATTAACGCCGCGGCCTGATGACTATATATATATATGATTGGGCAACATCTCATTTCTATCAACCAGGCTCTCCATAGCTAAAAATTACAATTACTATTCATAATTCATTTAACAAATTATACCAGCCCTGGGTTTTCAACTCTAATTTCGGTAAAGAAAAAAGCGTGAATTTCCTACACCAGTTGGGGTAACTCAATACAGATTATACATTTTCAATTTTCTTTATTCTGTGTTATTTTAATTCGAAAGTACTTCAAAAGTAATCCGACAAATCGATTAATTAACAATGTTTAATTTTAAATGAATCAAACATTATGAAAATAAACAATCGTATCTTATAAGGAGGCGGGGAAATGAAGAATTTTGGCGAGAAAGTTAGTTTTTAATTAATTAATAAAAAATGAATTAATATTTGAAAAAACTGTATTAACATCAAATGTCATCCACTACCAGTTTTAAAAACGATGTGAACTTAAATTAAAATCATTTTATTAAATTTATTGAATATAAATTTATTGAATGAAAATTATTTTATTAAAAATTAAATATTTGAACAAGATATATATCTTGCTCAAATTGCAGCATACACTCTCCCTATATATACATAGAGAGAGGGGGGAGCTAATAGTAGGAATTGAACAAGTCAAGTGCTACTGTAATTGTTTATATACGCCATTATTGTCAGATGTTTCTTAAATTTAATGTATTATAAATAAGAATGGAACAGTTGAGAAAATCACTATTAAATATTCTTTGCAGAATGTATAATTTATGTTGAATAATTTAGTTATATAGGAAATAGTAATTATTTTTCCTAATTTAATGGAGGAAATCAATTTATTCTGCTATTTTGCATTTTTTACCACAATTAATGTATTAATTGATATTTAAGTTCTCAATACATTAAAATAAATAAATACGTTGTCATGGAAATCGTGCAAAGAATTGAAAATTAACACATATGGAAACGAGTGAACACCGTTTACTTAACTCCATTTATTCAAATATGAAGCAAAAACAAAATAAATAGAACTTCACAAGAAAGAAGTAGCACACATATTTTTACGGTTTAGTTAAAACTTGCTGTAGCCTTTAAATATAAAAGAATTTTTTATGTGTTTAAGTGCCTTAATAGTGAATATATGATGTTCAAAATATTAGGTACTAAACCTTCAAAAATTTATTATGCTCAAATCAAACTTAAAACATGCAACATTAAAGAAAATAGAAGTAGCAGGCATTTAATATTTATAATACTACTTTAGAAAAACAAATATTCATATTTAATACTCACGAATATCACACTTAAAATACTTCTACAATTTAATTTAGCGAATTTATGTTGCTTTATGAAGTTATATTTAATGGCACTTCCTGATTAAAAATTTTATTTTTAAGCTTAAACAAAAAATTGTTTATATATTTTAAAATATTTTGACATTCTTTGGCTTGTTTATAACTTAAATAGCAACCTCTTTTATTAACATTTAATATAAATAAGTAAAAATATTTACTAAACCAATGAAAGCAAGACAGAAAAATAAGTTAACTTCTAAATAATTAACTTTATACCTAATTTATAGTTAAGCGTGAGGATTTTATGTTCAATGCACTACGTGATATTGTGTCCCTGAGAATGCTTTAAATCTTTTATAGTCAATATTTTATTCCTCCACTTTATTGTACTTCTACGTTTCGTTTAACGTTCTTGATATCAAGATACCATTTTTTTACAGGGAAATATTTTAGTTCTTTTTCGCAATGATATAATTGGCATGTAGTCGTGTTCTTTCATCGTATCTTGCATTATAAATAAGGAATTACAAACATTAAACAAGAAAAAAAAGTAAGTCTGTGGTGTATGGAGAATAAATTACTCTGAAAAACTTCACGGTTAAGTTTTGAGAGAGAGTATCCTGAGCGAGAGGTCAGCTTTGACCTATTACTCTGATTAAAAACTAAATATTTGAGAACCGTTCTTTTAAAGTCACGGTGTCGTAGACAGGCTTTAAAGGCTTGTGAAAGGAAAAAAAAGGCCTTCGGAGATCCGAACTTGAGTTCGAAACATCGGAGCATGATAATATTTTAGGATTGACATGGTAATTTTTATTACTTCAGAACATGTTGTTTGGGGGATGAGATTTTTAGCGTCAACAAAATTCATAGGCAAAAAATTAAAAAAATATATCTGCATGAGTATCTCATAAAATCAGCTTTTGATAACGTGTTGACATTGCATTTACAAAAGCTCTGATTAAAAAAATAACTTTATGGTTACAGCAAATAAAATCTAGAAAAATATCATTTTGCGAATATTTCGCGATTATATGAAATGAAATAAACAGGAAATGGGATATTTTTTTAAACAATCAATGCGAGACAAAAAGTTTTTTTGGATCGTTTACAATACTAAAGTGACTCACTCAATAAAACAATTAAAATAAATAAAAATAGAATTTAACTTGCACGACCTTGGCAGTTCTTAACTTCAGTTAACTTTCTGGTGCTTGGCATTTAAAGAAATGATGGTCTGACATGATACATTGAAATATGCATATCAGATTTAATTTTAATCTTTTGTTATTTTTGAAAGCGTATTCTTGGTAGAGAAAATGATGAAATGGGTGAAAGCGGAATTAAAATAATGAAAATGATATTTGCACATATATTACGCGCATGTATAATTACAGTTACCTAACAACAAAAAATGTTATTAAAAACACACACATAAAAATATTTTAATTTCTTTTATAATGTTGTTACAAATATGTGACGTTGCTTACTAGAAAGGCGGGTTTATTCACTAGAAAAACCGTTTTAAGATCAGCGTTGTTGGATACTGACTGCATGCGAAATCAGTGATCTCAGGGCTTGGCGGCAAACTTGACCGCCATTTGTCTACTTTGCAACTATTTTTGCCACTTTCGCTACAAATATGTAGCTAGAAAACTTTGGGAATTTTAAAGATCTATCGATTCATAGCTGAGAAGCGCCTGATTGGCTCGAGGGTCAATTATCTATTAATTTTTTTTAATATTTTATAAACCTTTTGACAGTCTTTTGTCCATCAGTAGGCCGTATCTTTTTAAAGAAGATTATTTATGGTTTATCTAATTTTATCATATTATTCAATAAACTTATTTTAAACGTTTACGAAGCCAAGAAATCCTTGAAGTTGTTTAACACTTTTTGGAGGTTGTGATTGTTCAATACTTTTAATATTATGATTATCAACAGAAATGCATCCTTCTTTGACTTCATACCATAAAAAAATACACATTTAGAAAATTTCAATTTAATTTTTTCTTTTTTACACTTTCGAAAAATACATTTTAAACAAGCATATTATTTACATGCGTATTATCCCGTCGACCATTTTTGCCAAATCAAAAAATGGTCGCCAATAAATCGCTTACACGCCAAAATTGTTTTGCCAAGTATTCGAAAGCATTCAAGAATTTTGGCCCTCAAAATGAAATTTGGCGTTGTTGGCGCATCGACGATATAAAATGTATGTACCGCATATTATTCCTCTAATGAATTAGAGAAAACTACTTTGTCATCAAAATAATGACATGCAAATTTTGAAAATTTATGTTTATATAAAATTTTACGAAAGTTCTATTGACTATTGCAGGTGCATTTTTAAAGCCAAAAGGTAGGACTTGAAATTCGTATAAACCTTTAGTTACAAATGTCAATTCATGTTTATCTTGTTCATATAAGGTTATGTGTCAATATCCATATACAAGACCCAAAGGTGAAATTTTTTTAGCAGTATTTAATTTATGTACTTAAGTATCTATTCTAGATAGAGGTTCAGCTTCAGATTTAAATAGAGAATTAAGTTTAGGATAATCAATACAAAGATGACTTTTTCTATTTTCATCTCTCTTATATGCTAATGTAACAGAGGAGGAATAATTACAAGTAGATTCTTTTTCTAACTCTGCATCTAAAATCTTTTATTTGCTTGTTTATTTCAATTCCATTGATAGCAGAGGTTCTATAAGCCCTTTGTGAACCTTTAAGAAATTTAGTAATATTTTTAATGTTACAAAAATCAGTTTTGTTATTCTCATGACAAATTTTGTTGTAATAACCCATCCATACATCAATTTTTCTCCAATTTTGGGGATCAAAAGGGATTTTAAAGAGTTTTGTTGCTATTTGCTCATTTTCTACTATATCCATCTTATTTTCTGCACTTAAATCGGAAGCTTACATACTTTAGTTTTCCCTGGGTCAGTCATTTTACCAAGTTTTCACAACATTAAAGTATGTTTCAAATAAAAAAAAACATCATCAATTTATACATAAAATTTTAAAAAATAAATTTCTAAAACTGAAAGACTAAAAAAGACTAAAAATTTTAATGTTTTAACTAATTCTATAAAAATCTAATTTATAAATAATCTAAAATTTAAATATTAAAAATGCAAAGAAGAGGAAAACAATATAAATCTTGCTTTAACTATATTAAAAACTGTATTATAACTGTATTTAAAAAACTATTTTTATATAGTTATTTTATAAATTACAAAATTGTATTATGAAATGTATTGGAAAAAATGCATTATTCAAAACTTTTAGATGTGCATGAACTAGGTAAAAATCAAAATGTACTAACATTTAAAATTATGATTGATTATATTTTGTTTTATTTAGTTCAAATTAACTAAGGAATTCAAACTTCTTCTCTGAATATCTTAAAAAGTTTTTAATAAAATTCTCTAAGTGGAAATTTTAATTAAATTATAAAAAGGTTTGAAAAAGATTTTCATAGAACACGGAATCCCGTAATTAGGTTATTCGGAAAAAATAGTTTAAAATAGAATTATATATATATTTTTTTCATAGGCTCGTTTTAAGAATGACAGATCCAATCGGAAAAACGGATCTTTTCTTCCTATGTTCTATTTTCGAAAATATGATTGAAAGTAGTAAGCATCACGTGTCAGACAAGGACTAATAAGAGTGAATATTTATCTTTGGAAGAGGAATTCGGCCTTTATGCTATGATTTTCATCTGAGAAACAGAAACCGTTGCAAGAAAATACAATTGGATTTTGAAACGCATAACAGCTTTATAGATATGGATTTCAATGATATAGGTTGAGTTCAGAAATTGTTTTTTTCTGTAGTGAAATATCACCTTGTGGAGAAAAGATTCCATATTTAACCTTTTGCAAAGTTAGAGGTTATTTTTGTTAATACTACCGTGTTTTTATCGAAATATTAATCTGAAGAGTTTTAAATAGCTTTTAAGTCAATGATGAACACTTGGTTGAATAAATGGGGGAATATATATAAACTATAACAATATAAGGGAAAGCAATTCAGCTATCATACCGTTTCAGAGAAGTGAAATAAAATTTTGTTTCAAATAATTTTAAGGCATGTGCTCTAAAATAATCAGAAAACAGTTTTACAATTACGGTTACAGTAACAAAATTTTCAAATGATACCATCAGCCAATCTTATTAGAATGTGTTCTCCTACCAACCAAAGTAAAGAACAATAAATAATATTGGCTTAATTTATTTATGTTAATGTCTCGTTTTAAAGAATCACTAGAGCTATTTTGGAACTGTCCCTTATAATTTTGAGTCAAAATCTGAGCACGAGAACGACACCTGATATGGCAACCTTCTCTCCAAACTTCCACATCCCATTAACAGAAAGATGCTTGACCTCAACATATTGAATGTGTACCAGACCCATTTACACGGTGGTTCTTCGATGAAATCAGGTGTCGAACCCGAGAATTTCCGATTATGAAGCCGCGGAACTGGAGGACCAGACCACCGCAAACCTATAAATAGCATTTGAATGGTAATCTGTAGCCCGCAAATTACCAGCACTAGACAGAATAAGAATAAACTGACCACCGCCAACCTATAAATAGCTTTTAGAGTGAAACCTATAGCACGAAAATTACCAGCACTAGACAGAATGAGAATAAACAGACTACCGAAACCTATAAATAGCATTAGAATGGTAACCTGTAGCACGAAAATTACCAGCATAGACAGAATGAGAATAAACAGACCATCGCATACCTATAAATAGCATTAGAATGGTAACCTGTTGCACGAAAATTACCAGCACTAGACAGAATGAAAATAAACAAATGTGGTTTAGTACTTACTAGAGATGTTAAGCTCATGTACCCTCTCGAAATGGTACGTGCTATGGTTCTAGGCCCCATCTTCCGTATACAAAGTGTAATCGTGTTTGAAGTAGATGAAATAGAAAATTTATAAAACAAAATGAAATGTTTTCTTTCTGTTTACTCTCTGTGATTGGTTGTTTTCTCTTTTCTTCTTAATCTGTCTATTGCTGGTAATTTTTATGCTACTGATACCATTTTAATACTATTGTTTGTTTTTTGTTATGGAGAACACATTCCATTAAAAAAACCTTATATGTTGTCAATGTAACCATAACTGATAGAGTTTAAATCTAGTTTTTAATACGATTTTTGACAGCATATCTCAGAATTCTTTAAACCACAATTCTATTCCGTTTTTGCGAATGCTATGATAGTTACGATTTCATATATCGGGATGGGTTTTTTTAAAAATATTATAATCTTCTATATTTAATCATAATGATTTATTTTCCCTACTGCCTATCTACCTTTCGATTTTGTAAAAGCCTCACAGGGGACATCTTGCATAAAGATTTCTTCTAACCATTGTTTCTTTCCAACAGATGGTCTCTTTTCATTAATGACTGATACATTCATCACTAAAGGCAAGCGAATCTTATCACATTACAGATTCTCTCTCGAAACAGAAGGTTCTTTCCAGGCAATTACCATCATTATTCTCACTCTCTGCCTATCTCCACCTTAATGGCTAGTGTCAGGATTAAATTTATGGATTATTAGTGTCAGGAGAATACTTTTATTGGCAATTTTGAGCTGAAATCTGCACGATCTCTTTCCTAACATTTATTGCATTAAGATTTTAAAAATACTTATCCAATTAAATTTAAACTAGCGATAAAAGTAACCAAGGAAAAATCAATGTCTTTGCAATTCATTTATTTTCTGCAAATAATGGGCTTTAATCAGGGTTAAGTGGATAATTCATACTCCTTTTTATGTGAAAAAACAATTATATCATCGTTTAGCAATTGTTTCCACTCCAAGAATAATGATTTTATTTGTATATAATATAAAGGAACTCGATTTGAGGAAACTTATTGATACGACAATAAGAAAAAACAAAATGTATATACTTTTAAGTCGATTTTTTATATTCTACTCTTTATGAGATTTAATCTCCCAGTCCTATTTAATTATAACTATGTAAATATTATAAATTTTTTGTTGTTGCTGATCTGAGGAGACTGTCACGAAGTGCCTGAACTCAAGGTTGTTAATCTTTGGATATAATAAGTGAATAAAGTAATGGGAAGGCAATGGGATTACTTAATTAGTGGTTATAGTATTGTTGATATTCTAATCACACCGTTTACTTATATGTATAAAATTGGTTTGAATTCTGGCTTGAATTTGGCAAAATCTGCATAAGCCTATGAAGAAACATTGTAGAGTCAGAAATCTGTAGCGTACGTCTGGGTCATTCAATTTCCTTCGTGGGAACTACACTTTTGAGGGACTTTTGAATGAATAATTTAATTGTTTTTGACAAGTGACATTTAGGTCTCAATTATTATGTAATCTAGAAGAGGTCATGGTATTTATGAATTTACCACTAAATGCTTACTGACTAGCTCATGGCACATGAGAAAGCCAGAAAGAAATCTCGAGGAAGAATGGTACAAGAGAATAGCATAGAATACCTTTTCACACGGCAAGATACACTCCATGGTAAATCCCAATGTACAACATATTGCATTTCGTGTAAGAAGTTCTCGTTTGATGTGGAGCAATTGCCAGTTTTGAAGTTCACAAAAGCTCATCTTATGTTCTCTCTCAAGATATGTTCAGTTTGATTAAATCAGCTACGACATTACACTATCTAGTATAGAACAGTTCAACAATTACCATTAACGCATATTGAAGAAATATAGAGCCGATAATAAGCACACATTAACGGTCAAGAAAAAAGTGTCAACAGGTTGTTTGCTCTTCCATTTTCACAAGTCATGCATGACGTTGGTATGATGCAGAACTATAAGCACTTTTTTTGCAAATTTCATTTTTCTGCGCTTTCTACAATGTGTATGAAATGTGATTTCATTTCGGTCATCCCTTGCAATTGTGGAGTCAAAGCTTCCAAATAGAGAAAGTTATTTTAAGGCTGGCTACCCTGTGTTATTGTTGTCATCGACAAAACGTATATTCATTTTTCAACATTACTTTAATCGTGTGCGGTGTGAATTCTTACTTAATAGTAAGCATGCACACTCTACAAAGTAGATATCAAAATGTTAAAAAAAAGAATTTTTATCGCAAATAAATTCCCCTTTCTTCTTGTAAAAAGAGAAAAAAATTGAATCCTATCTTTAATCCAATTCTTTTTGTGATTCTGAAACTTACAGCAGTACCAAAGGCAATCTAGAAACGTCAGAGCAATGGTATATATATAAAAAAAATTGAATTTTATTTTCGTCGCACCGAAGTAACGGCAATCGATTTTACGAAACAAACCGACATTTTCGGTGCAACGATTGCCAGCAAACAAACGATTGCCAGCATTTGCATGAGATATAAAATTCTTCCACAGAGACGGGGGAACGCGTGCGCGTTGCCAACCATTCTCCGAAATAACGAGGGCGTGAAGTTAACAGTTCTCTAAAGAAAAGAGGATGTGTATTTTAGGGTCTTTTATGATTTTCGGAGTCTTGAAGGGGGTCTATAATGCCTCTCTTGGAAAATATTATTGCTCGGAATAGACTTTGGGAAAGGTCGAAAGTGATTATTATTTCTTTTTTTAGGTGGTAACTTCAGATTGCAACGCAGTTTCGAGATGTGACAGAAAGATATCTTCGGGTGATTTCGTGAGTCGATTCGAAAATCTTAAAGGTTTTATGATAATCATTTTGCATAGATGATAGAAGGTGTATTATACGAAGCTCAAAAGAAAAAAAAAGGATTTATGGATTCCACGACAATAGTTCCAAGGCAAAATTTCTTTGTAAATATAAGTTCTGAAATATATTTTTACTTATTTATTATTTGAATTTAAAAGTAAATATACTTGAAAATATTTAATTTGCTGATATTTCTCATTGTATACATGTAAACAAAGGGCAATGAAACGCTTTAATTCCTATACAACCGATTTTAAATGCTTACATGAAAAACACAGAGTACACGAGCAAATAATTGACAGTATTCCAGGTTTTAGTTTTAGCCTTGTTTAGTTATATTGACGTCCCATTGTATAGCAACAATTTAGCTATATTGAGTTGGACATCGTAATTTTGAATGGTGGACAGACGACGAGGACGATATCTCATCTTGCATCCCCCACTTTCCAGAATAAATTTACTTATATTTAATTTGCGTTTATTGGAAATTAAAATTAAATAAACTGAACAACCAAAAGAATCGTTCAATATATGGACTTTTGACCTTTCAATGCAAGCAAAATTTTACAGCACACGAACCGAGACTTTACCCCCCCAGACCGTTAGACCACCACGACCATAAAAATATGCAAGTTAAATGAAATCATCGGTGAAATGGATTCCTGAAAATTTTAAAGCATCCATCTAGAACTTTTACATTAAATATTAAGCAAAAACAGCGTTCAAGATTCCTTTAAATTTAAATTTATCCATACCGTTGCATTCTCATTAAGAACACTGAGGCTAATTTGAATTAAATATTGTAGTACGAAGATGGCAACTCGTAAACACGGAATATTCAGTATTTGATATTTATTTGTTACATTCGTTTCTCTTCAAAATTATATGCGCATCAAATTTTCCACCCAGAATTTGAACTCATTGTAAGAAATCTTTAATATTTGATGTTCAAGTTGTACAAGTGATTATCAAAAGGATAAATACATTTACAATTTGTAATAAAAGATATACAGATATTAAACTATTGTTTCTGAAATGTTTTTAATGAAATTCATATATATATTTTTAAAAAACAAGAGATACAAAAAACGTTTTTAAAAGCTCTTGTAAATTTTCAGAAACCATATACCTCTCATATTCTGATCTCTTTCAAGTCCATACAATATTCTTAATGAATTTAATACTTGTAAAGAATAAAGTTCAAGTCTTTCAGAAAAAGTAAGCGAGATATTTTTTGTATATTTTTAAAAATTTTCGCGTTGAAATTCATAATTTTATACAAATCAAGAAAATTTCAAAAGGCTTTTTTTTTTGTTTCAGCAAAGGCATATTTCCGCTGTCTGTGCTTTTTTCAATAACGTTAAAGATTTATAATGAATATATCACTTATAATTAGTAAAACATTTTAGCTCCTTATGAAGTTGAAATAACGAGGAAATCTTCTTATAAAGGAAACACAGGAAAATTAATGCGACTGAAGCCTTTTTTAACAAATGTGGTTATGGAATTTTACTATATTGATGCAAAACTGTTCAACGTCTACATGCATAAATGAAATGTTTTCTCAGAATGACCTATGCATCTTTAGGTGAGCTGAAAATATGGTATCTTTCAGATTTTTCATGTAATTTTTAATCAATAAAAAACACTAATACTTCCTCTAAACTTTTGAGCATATATTGCAATTAAACAATTTTATATCCTTTTTCATATTAAGCATGTTTAAAGAAAATGAGAATCATCGATACACATTTTTATTTCGTACAATTTATTATTTAATAAATTTTGATATTAATTTTTAAATTTTTTTTAAAACTTATTATTATATTTTCTTTCATACTTTCATTTAATACATTAATATTTTTTTAAAAAAATAATTGTGTAAAATTTTTTCCTTTATTTCCTCATACACAGTTAGCAAGATTGTAAATATTTTAAAAACACTCGAAAAATTACCCTATTAGCACAAAATGCCCATCAATATTGCTACGATTTCTTCTAGATATTGACCGACATTTAGAATATCGCACAACATCGAGGTGATATCGTACAATATCTTGTGATATTAGGGTAATCGGAAATAAATATTAAAATTTTCTGAGTTATTGTTGTTGTTGAAATTAGTGGCACTTTCCATGGACAAGCTTCGCCAAGGCTTCAGCGAGTTTTAAGCCCCCCAAAACGCCTCTTATTTTAAAGTAGCGCCAAATACGGCAAGATTACGACTTAGTTACCCACTCATTACTGTCACTTGCACAGTCCCTTTTTACAGAGAGGCACATTCATATACCATACAATTCATATACCATATAACACACAATATACCATATGCCATACAATTATGTACCATATACCATACAATTATATACCATATAGCATACAATATACCATATAATTAGATGTTATTTATCACTCACCATTCAATAAAGTGTATAATTTTAACGCTTTATTTATTAAATTTTCAATTTTGATCATTAAAGTACAACTATGCCCCAAGCAGGGCTCGAACCAAGGACGCCTAGCTGCCGGGAAGATGCGCAACCCCTATGACAGGACGGCGGCAATTTGTCAGTGTATTTCAAATTTATGCTTAAATTTGATCTCAATTTGTTCCAAGTTTTTAGATGTTCTATTTAACATAAGAATGGAATTTTATGGTATTATTTAACTGAAATCGTAATGGAAAAATCGATAGAGACATATGACTAAATAGACAAATGAAACCTACAGTATTTTCATTCTATGATATTATTTCTCACTTACCATTCAAGAAGGGGCATCATTTTAACGTTTTATTTATTAAATTTTCGATTTTGATCATTAAAAATGCGTATAGAATGGCAAAAGGATAAAGATTAATTTTTCAAAGAAAAATTCGACTTAAATATTTATGCACATTTATTTTTCAATGCAATAAACAAATCCCTGAATTAGATAAATAATTATCCATTGAATTACTTTTCCAAGTGCGAACGGTTAACAGATTAGAGCTTTGGATCTCTTAATTATTTTAATATAAATATCTAGCAAAAATAAATACAAGTGATGTGTTAATGAAATTATTTCTTATGTATCTAGCCTCAAAAGTTATCAGTAATTGTAATAAATAACCTTTAACATAAATAAATCACTTTAAAGCAAACATTTATTTTCCTAAATATCTAGAATTTTTTTCTACTGAATAATGCATATATTAAACTGGTTATTCCCACATTTTTAGGTAAAAAGATGAAAGTTGATATTCTAGAACATTGGCAACGGTTTAACGCTCTAGAATTATTTTCTTAGTAGTATGAAAAGAATTGCCAAAATACGATATATTTAAGTCCTTCTTTTAAGTTTTATAATTAAACATGGTATATTTATGCGCATTGATTATTTTAACAGATAAATAGAAATTGAGTTTTATAAATAAAGATAATGAAATCTACGATCACAGATTTCAAGTTATCATGTGAGCAATTCATTACTTTTTTGTCATTATTTGTTTTAATTAATTGAAATCATTAACAAGTTTAAAACAGTTGGAAAAAATATCAAGACTTTTCTATCTGTCCCTTTCCCTCTATAATATATATAGTTAGGGATATATAATATTTTTAAGAAAGTTTCATTTTCAATTTTTTCTAGCTGGCAAATAAAGTTTTGGAGCTCGATCGATTTTCAGATGAAATAACAGCTATGATGTCATAGTTCTTCGTCAGCCTTTTAAAAACGCATATGCTGTCAAAGAAGCTTACCCAATAATAAAGCAATGCTGGTAAATGCAGACCAAACCTTTAAAAATGCATCTGCTTTCAAAGAATCATGCGTAATAACAATGCAATACTGGTAAAAGCAGGTAAAAAATTCTTCAACCGATAATCCCACAATTTTCGTAGGCATCCACATTATAATAAACCAATGATAAATGTAATTTAAGTTTTAAGATTTTCTTTTGTATTAAACATTTAATCATATATTCCAAGTATTAAACAAGTTATGCAACATGCATAAACCCTTCTAAAATTATTCCATTTAATTTTTAAAAAGGACATTTTCATTTCTTCATTCAAATTTATAAATCAATCATTTATATACTTATTTGGTCACACAAAAATAGTTAAGAAAAAAAAAACATATCAAAATCACCCATAAAATTCAATTACTAAAAATGCTATTTTTGTTACCTTTGCTTAAGGTATAAAAGCTTTACGATTCCCTTCAAAAAAAGCAAAAACATGATTCCTCTTTTTTTTATAAATAGAAATATGATTGAAGGTAGTAAACAACATGCGCCGGACAATAAATAAAAGAAAGCGATGTCTTCAGCAGTGGGGGTGGGGAGGGATCTCCCACCCCCACTGCTGAAGACAAAATATTTACAACTCCTCTCTCACGCTGCGATTTTTTGTCCAGATGACAGAAAACAGGGCCGGAAAATGAAATTGGATTTTGGGGCGCACAACATCTTTATGGATATGGAGTTCAATAAAAAAAGGTTGAAGATAGAATTGGTTGTTTTGAGATTGAAATATCGCAATTGTGAAGAAAGGGTTCAGTTATTTTTCCGCGATAAATTTCTGTTGCAAATCTTATTTGCACCAACCTTTAGAGCGTATCCCCTATTTTAAAATATATTTATGTATAGGTAAAGGCAACTATTTACAGTTTTTAAGATATATATAAGCAAAAATTGTTAAAGTTGGCGTTTAGTATGCCCCTTGTTGAGCCAAGAATGCGAAGTCACCAATATCAATGTCGGACAAAGTAAACAAACACCTCTGTGGAATAGTTACGCTTACCACTTTCGGCAATGCAATTGGGATTTTTCTGTTGAGTGCAGAAGAAAAATGAGTCCACGCGATGCCTTTGGCATTTGTAGAAGGCATCGGGCAGAATTTTTAAACTAAATAAAAACATCTTACAGCTTTGTAAGCAGCGGGAGCGGGAACCTAGTAGTTGCGCTAGCTCATTGAACATAGAGGATTGTGTGGATAATAGGAACAATACATAATCAAAAGAAGGGAAAAACAAATTGAGAAATAATCAAACCATTCTCCTCTCAAAACTCCAAACAGGCATCCTTTCGTAACTTCATAAACTCTTTAAAAATATATTTCATTTATCCTTCATCTATTCTGTTGGTTCGAAAAACTGTCTTCCATTCCATTTACTCGACATCAATTCTTGCACAATTACCGACATAACAAATTATCAATCGGACCAACCGACAGAGAAAAAAAACATAATTGCGAAGAATTCCATTATATCTGACTTTGAAGTAAGAATGCAGACTATTTCGTAAATTAAGAACTCAGGCGAGTTTTTAAAGCGCATATTCACAAAATTACAAAAGAATCAAGATTTTCCTGTTCTTGTTCATATTAAAAATGAAATTGCAATGCCTTAATAGTAAAAAAAAAAAAACTTTCAATTATAATAAATAACAAAATTAATATTAAAGCTATTACACGTATGCTTGAGATTATTAAAGCCATTACGTAAGCTTATTAAAAGCTATTACGCTATTACGTATACGTATTAGCTGTTACGTATTACCTAAAGCTATTGCGTAGTATTAAAGCTATTAAAAAGCAGGTCAGCTATTTGAAAACGCATTATAATGTTTCAATTTCTGTAGTGAACATAAAACTTCCCTGTCGGACTACTCTGCTTTCAGTTTTTAGTTTCATTTAAAGACATGCTTGGATTGAGTCAAGAGGTCTTTATATTTTTTGAAGTTTCATCATTTTCAATTTAATTTAAAACTGAATTTTACGTGATCAGAGTGCTTATCCCTTAATAACCTAGAGTTTCAATTTTGATACCAATCTTTTAAACCGAATGTTCACATTACTATTAGTTTTTTTATAGGTTGGCTGTACGTATTTTACTGTTGTATAATATTCTCTCCAACGAAATTTTAAAAAAATCAAATGTCATTATTGTTTTATTTTATCTATGACATATTACTTGCGCGGCAAAGTGAACAAGTAAACACATTTTACTAAAAGTTTTGTTGAATACAAATTTGATATATTTTCTTTTTCTGAAGAATATAAATACTTGCGATAATAAAAACAATCAATGTTTCGCATTATTTCATGCATAGGTATATCTGATTTCTTTATGGCGTTAATGCCTGAAGTATCAAATTGATACCTGTTTATTTTTCTAAATAAATATGTAAAATAAATATTGTGATTTTTTAAGCTATTTTTCCCTTCATCTAGACCCTCAAGCAAACACAGTAATATTAAAAATAAATCACTTTCGTAAATCAGGCTACCAAGGGTTACAGCCTACATAATAGTATAAGTAAATTATATGACTATCGAAATTTGAAGCTTAAAAATATTTTGGTGAAAATCTTGTTATGAGACTAAGTTATATATATAAAAAAAATTGATTGGACCCTTTAGTCGGCATTAATGCTGGTGAACCGATTGGTCGCCAATAGCGGCTATTGGTTTATAAAGAGGGTTCCATTAGATGGTTTAGATAAAACTCTTGGCAAACTGTAAGTGTAGATATAGTGCAGGTAAACAAATCATTTGTCCTTCTAATATCAGAAATAAGTGCGCAAAAAGGAAGTAATGTAATTGTAAAAAAATAACCACCGTATAGAACTCGGCGTTCCGGATGAATATTTTCGCTTCAAACTTCCTGCATCAAAAAACACACAATCATTTGCACTCAGATGGTGCTTCTCACTCACCATTCAACACTGTGCGTCCTTTTGACGCTTTATTTATTTATTTCTCAATTTTCTTTTTGAAAGTACTTAAAGAGTGGGGAAAAAGATAACTAATTTTGCGAAGAAATTAATTTTAAAATAATTACATATTTATTTTTAGAGCAATAAACAAGACCCTATATTAAAATAATATGCATCAAATTTCTTTTCCCACAGTAAACTTACAATTTAGCCTCTTTGTCTGTGAATATAATTGAAAAATTTACACGATTTTGACACGAATGAAATTTTGTATGCGATTTTTATGCCAAAAATGGATGTTTTTATGAGATAATATAGGAAATATGCTTACAGAACGTGAGTTCATATTAAAGTGAATGTTATAATTTCAAATTCTAAGTATCTATGAATTTAGAATTAAGAACAAATTTTTAATAACTTAATCATAGATCTGAATCTAATTTAAGAATCAAATCTCTCAAGGGGGTTCACCATTTGTTTCTACGTTATTTCAGATGCATGTGAATTCAAAAACTCACATTTTTTCATTAATGAAAAAGTTATCTAATTGTTTTTACTTTTCTTTTGCATATTAATATAGTTTTGGGTCATTTTTTCATCGCAATATGTAAACAAAAGCATTAAAAATACATTCTCGGGTTTTTTTTTCATTATTCCACGAAGTACAAAATGTTCATATGAGGAAATAAGAAATTAAAGATCTAAAGCGTTTATAGTCTTGACAAGTGGCCCGTATTTTTATATGGGATGAAGGGATTATAATACTTTTATTCGGGGATCCAAAGTACAAAGCCATTAAATAAGACCGAAAATAGTTGTGTATAAATAAAGGAGACAAATTGGAATATAAAGATAGAGTTACAGAGAATCGAATCCTGTCTGAAAATTTTATAGAACGGCTTACCTACAAGCAATGAATAAAAATCATTGATTTTTTTAAAATTACATGTCTAACTTTCGTCCATATCTGGAACTCTTTCCTCGTGACTCTATCAGCAATTAACCCTTTGGATGCGTTTGAAGTATCAGAACGCTCCGTATTATTTTGAATTTATGTTTCCTTTTTTGTAACTCTAATTAGGTGAAGTTATCTCAATATCATGCAGCAGATATATATTCTGGATAATAGAAAATAACTGAATACTTTCATTAAAGCAAATGTCTTCAAATGTTGAAAATTAAATGCGCTTCAAATATAAAAGTAGTTTCATATAAATGTGTAATCAAATGGTTAAGATAATTAGCAATGCAGCATCAGCAATTAAGAAAATTAAATTACAAAATTAACAAAGGAAATATTTTTAATGACAAACTCCAAAATATGAAAATCAATTAAAGCCCATATAGTTACAAGAAGAATTAAGACATAAAGTTATAAATTTGTAAAAACACAGTAAGTTTAGAAATATGAAAAATCGAACAGCAATCTAAAGACAAGTTGAAATTAATTATCCTCCAAAAGAATTTGTATAAAAATTGAAAGGATAGGATGTAACTTACATTTGAATACAGATGAAACTGACATTTTTGAAGGTTCGCGGTTATCAAGCTGAAACTCCCACAAAACCTGATCAAAGCAAAATATCAAAATGCGCTTTGTTTTGAAAAATTTTAGCGCCATCTATTGAGTTAAAAGAAAAGAAAAAATGTAGGAAGCATATTTCCTTTTATTTATTATCTAATTTTGTTACCTTTTTTATCGAACAATTGTGTTCATTACTGATGCCAAACTTCCAATTCAGTTTATGAATTTAAGTTTTAATTCTACAAGATTTTTTTTTATATTCTTTGATCGTCGAACAATAATCCTATAAAATAATATGTAGTAAATCTAATAATAATATTTATGCGATGAAGGAATAAAAAACGATTCCTAATGGAAATAAATAGCTCATGTGTATCAACAAAAACTACTTTTTGATTTCATCAACCACTATATACTGGTTCTTTCGTGTATTATAATTTATTAGAAAATATTGCGGTATGTGAAGAAAAAATTCAAAACAACTGAATAATATTGGCATACTCTTTTAATAACAACAATATTTTTGGTTTTATTAACTCCATTTAAAATTAATTTTGTTGGTTTTATTCGTAAATCAAAAAATTATAACTTCAAATGTAAACAAAAAATCCGTTTCATACTTGTCGTAGGGCGTTAAGGACAGACTCATCGAGGAAAGAGTTGCGGATGAAGATTTAAATGCCATGCACAGAAGTCACATGACATGTGCTATTTACGTTTCATGAATTGACCTGATTATCCTGTCAAATAATATGCAGTAAATCTAATAATAATTTTTATTCGATGAAAGCATTAAAAAAACATTCTGATGTAAAGAAATAGCTTATGTGTATCAACAAAAACTACTCTTTGATTTGACCAACCATTATATACTCGTATTTTCATGTATTATACTGGATTAGAAAATATCGAGGTATATTAAGAAAGAATTTAAATTACAATTGAATAATATTGATATACATCTTTTAATAACAGATATATTTTTTGTTTTAAAAACTTCACTAATAATTAGTTTTATTAGTTAATAAAAAAAATCTTCATCAACTCATTTCGAATCAAATTTCATAGTTTATTTTAAAACTACTCTTTGATTTTATTGACCACTATATACTGGTTTTTTCATGTATTATACTCGATTAGAAAATATTGCGTTGTATTTAGAAAAAATTTAAAACAATTGAATAATATTGACATACATCTTTCAATAACAGATATATTTTTTGTTTTAAACTCTCCACAAGTAATTAGTTTCATTGGTCAATCGTAAAATCTGAATCAATTAATTCAGGATCAAATTTCATATTTCATTTTAAAACTACTCTTTGATTTTATCAACCTCTATATACTGGTTTTATCAAGTATTATATTCGATAATAAAATATTGCGTTATATTAAGAAAAAATTCAAAACATTTGAATAATATTGACATACATCTTTCAATGACAGATATATTTTTTGTTTTAAAAACTTCACTAATGATTAGTTTCATTGGTCAATCAAAAAATCTGCATCAACTCATTTCGGATCAAATTTTATACTTCATTTAAAAACTAATCTTTGATTTTATTGAGCTCTATATACTTTTTTTTTCATGCATTATACTTGATTAGAAAATATTGCGGTATATTAAGAAAAAATTCAAAACAATTAAATAATATTGACACATCTTTTAATAACAGATATAAATATATATATTAAAAACTTCACTAATGATTAGTTTCATTGGTCAATCAAAAAATCCGCATCAATTCATTTCGGATCAAATTTTATATCTCATTTTAAACTACTCTTTGATTTTATACACCACTATACACTAGTTTTT
>JAOUZG010016644.1:2057481-2068795 GCA_026289955.1 Argiope argentata | reverse complement strand
CGAGAAGCGCGTGCACCTGAGTCTCTTGAAAATTCTCAAAACATCGCGCACAATCTAGCGGCTACTAGACTATTCCTTTCGCCAAACCAATCAAGCTGGCGCTAGGCTCTTCGCCAAACGTCGCCAAGTTTGGCGAGTTTTCGTGCCGCTCGCTCGCTTGTAACAATATATACATTGTTTTAAAAACTCCACTAATATTTAGTTTCATTACCCAATCAAAAAATCCGCATCAGTTCATTTAGGATCAAATTTCATACTTCATTTAAAAACTACTCTTTGATTTTATTGACCTCTATATAGCGGTTTTTTCATGCATTAGACTCGATGAGAAAATATTGCGGTTTATTAAGAAAAAATTCAAAACTATTAAATAACATTTACATGCATCTTTTAATTATATATATATATATATATAAATATATATATTGTTTTAAAAACTTCACTAATAATTAGCTTCACTGGCCAATCAAAAATCTGCATTAACTCATTTTGGATCAAATTTCATACTTCATTTTAAAACTACTATTGGATTTTATCAACCACTATATACTGGTTTTTTCAAGTATTATACTCGATTATAATGTATTGCGGTGTATTAAGAAAAAATTCAAAACAATTGAATAATATTGGCATACATCTTTTAATAACAGATATATTTTTTGTTTTAAAAACTTCACTAATGATTAGCTTCACTGGCCAATCAAAAAATCTGCATCAATTCATTTCGGATCAAATTTCATAATTCATTTTAAAACTACTCATTAATTTTATCAACCACTATATACTGGTATTTTCAAGTATTATACTCGATTATAAAGTATTGCGGTTTATTAAGAAACAATCCAAAACAATTGAATAATATTGACATATATCTTTTAATAACAGATATATATTTTTGTTTTAAAAACTTTACAAATAAATAATTAGTTTCATTGGTCAATAAAAAAATCTGCATCAACTCATTTAGGATCAAATATTATATTTCATTTTAAAACAACTCTTTTACTTTATTAACCACTATATACTGGTTTCTTCCAGTATTATACTCGATTATAAAATATTGTAGCATATTAATAAAAAATTCAAAACAATTGAATAATATTGACATAATTTTTTAATAACAAATATTTTTTTTGTCTTAAAAACTTCACTAATAATTAGCTTCATTGGTCAATCGTAACATCCAAATCAATTAATTCAGGATCAAATTCCATATTTCATTTCTTCTTTTCTAGCATAAATCAGTTTATCAGAAAACCATCATTGTAGAAACTTAAAATTTTACCACAACCATGCCGACAGTTTTAAATAATTTTCATCCATAACAAAGATCAACTTTTCGAATTTGAATGGGACTAGACTCAATACGCCTACCAATGCACGAATCTTCATAAATATTACCCACGAATTTAAACGCAGCCTCTCTCAATCAGCTTCATCGGGTGATCGGTAAACTTTAATGCATTCCAACTGCCGGAATTAATTCCATGGCAGATAATAACCGCTCAGGAAGCAACTAAAATGGAAAGCGTCTCAATTAAGTGGTTTCTGTAATTAACTGGAAGACCGAAATTAAATCAATAATCGCTACGAATTCGGATTAGTATTTAAATCCTATTAGAGGATCGCTCCATCGGTGGGCAATGCGAGTCATTATGATTCAATTAGGTTGCTGGGTCGCGAGTCTTAATTTCAAAACTTTGGAATGCACTCGATGAGGCATGATACAATCGTCTTACGGATAAACTTGGAACTGAGTTTGCTGTTGGTTGGAATTGTAAATATAATAATATTTTATATTTAGACTTTTGGGTCATTAATTAACCCTATCGATTGGATTAATTCCGATGGAGGGGGAAAGCATATAAGATGGAATTAACTCAAAATGGGATTTGAATTAATATTTAAGTTTCGGCAAATAAATTTATTGAAATTTATCATTTAAAATTCTGCGTTTATTTCAAGTGGAAAGCTATTATCTGTATTGATATTCAAAAATAGGTATTTTTATTGTATTATCTTCACTTATTTAGTTTATATTGAAATATACTTTTCGTATTTTTGTTAGAAGCAAATAAGTTAATCTAAAATTGAAAGCATAGTTATGTATCTTATTTTCAACATTCATAAGATAGTTTCAAAGTAAAATATTATCTAATGTAATAAGTGATTTATTTTAACCATACAAATACCAGTATCAACTAATACCTGGGTTACACTCGGGTGGTTATAAGACAGAAAGTGGTCAGCGCATGCGCAGATAAGGTCGAAAAATGTTGTTCGGCCGATAGCAAGTAATTATCTCGATGGGACAGCTGCATTGTACTTTTTTTTCTGCGCATGCGTTTGTAGCATTTGGAGGAAAAAATTGATGACTTATTGTAGATCAATTCCAAAACTTTTTGCCCTTAGTTCTTTCTGATAAAAGGTTTTTTAAAATTTTATTTACTATTTCTTTGTTATTTTATTTATTATTTAGTTTCCTAAATTTATGTTTATGGACCTATTTCTGTTTTACTATGTTTTTTATGTGAATTTTCATCAGTTTAATACGATGCGTAGGGACACCAAAAAAGTAATTTATAGCCAAGCATAGAATGCCCGAATCTTATGAAATTGTGGCAAACATAAATAAGTCTATTTCTATGCGTGCCTTTTTTACTTGCCGTCTTATAACTGGCCGACTGTTAACCCGGCATGACATTTTGAGAATCTTTCAAAATCAATCCATTATTCAAATTGTCCTATTGAACTGATTTACAGCTGTTTAGTTTTTGATCTATTTAACTTTCGACAGTTTTATACATGAGCTTTCTACATAGTAATATATATATATATGTAATGATATTATAAACTCTCAATTTAAATTCAAATTAATTTCTTCATTTTCAATTTAAGTTAACCATAGTAGCATCATTCTAAATTATTCTGTTATTTCCTGAACCATTCCACTTGTTCTAGCTAATTAATTCAGCAGAAGCTTTGTAACATTGCTGAATCTGCAAAACGATGGCCATTTTCCCGCATTCCAAGTGTAGGGACAACAATTAGCCAGCTTAGCGAATTCTTTTAAATATCCCTACGATTCCCTTGCACGAGGTGTACATGTGATTGACATGCGCTAAATGTCCATATTAAAATCTAAATGTATATATCAAGAGGAATAAAAATTTA
The DNA here is from genome assembly GCA_026289955.1 of Argiope argentata. Taxonomy (NCBI): domain Eukaryota; kingdom Metazoa; phylum Arthropoda; class Arachnida; order Araneae; family Araneidae; genus Argiope; species Argiope argentata. The sequence continues at coordinate 2,065,621 of JAOUZG010016644.1, read as the reverse complement.
ATCAGTTTTTTCGTCATTCGTTTTGGGTCGTTCTGTGTTGTGCACGTCGCTTTTGCTTGTACGAACTTAAAAATCTAACATGTCTTCCCGATGATTTCGGTCATGACTCTGCTATATACTCCCAACAAATAATTTAAATGCCTTATATATATATATATATATATATATATATATATATATATATATATATATATATATATATATATATATATATATATATATTTTTTTTTTTTTTTTTTAAATATTTTTTTTCTTAATCGTATCTCAGATTGTTTTGAAATTTCTTGAATGTGGTTTTCAAACATTTTATTGTTTGTTTAAAACAATAAAAAGCTACAATACCATCTTTGGCTTTATCCAACATTTTTAATTTTTGAAAAGCTAGTAGTTATCGCTAAAATCATTTTATATACGGCAGGAATTTGAGGGTTTGTTAGATGTTCAAAGAATTAAATTAGGTTGCATAGATTATATTTTTTTATTCTTGTTAAAAACTAGATTTCTATTTTATTGTCTATCTAAAGTGATTATGATTATATGTTAAAAATTTTTAGTATAAAAGTGAAGATAAAAATTTATTTCACGTTCTATGTTTATTTATTAAAACAACTAAATATAGAATGAGAATCAGATTCTTCCATACTTTTTTCTTTTAAACTCATAATTTTATGAATAAAAAAAATTCTGCAGCTATTTTTTCAATAACTAAGTAAAAAGATTATCATTTTTCAAAGCCGTTGGGTGAATTCAGTAAAGTTTAAAAAAACATTCGGTATACTTCTTAGTTAATAAAAATAAGATATTTTATTATCTATTTTAAAATAAGAAACAACGTATTTTTTAATTACAACGTTAAAACAAAATCGTAAAATATTCATTCACTTTTACTACGCCTCCACTGTAAAAGTTAAAAAATTAATTTTTAAAACATTTTCAATAGCCAATTTTTTTAAGTAATCTATTTTTGATTATTATAGCATTATTATTTCTTGCTTACCTGTTGTTTCAGTAATCAGGATTTTGCAAAGCATTTTTTTTTATTTTCAAAAATTACATGCCATAGATAAATAAAGGTAAAAAGTAAGGATATGTTTTTAGAAAAAGGAGTTGTTTATAACTCAATAATGTTGAAGAACTTTTCTAAAGAAAATTCACCATATTTTTAATAAGTTTTACATAAATATTGCTTTATTTAGAAAATAATTATTTTTCATCATTTTTTCCGTTTTTATTTAAAGCATTTTCTTAATTAAAATTCATGAAACACTGGAACATAATTATTGATGAAATATTTCACAGATGAAAAATTAAGGGTGAAAGTTTCTGCAAATAATAAACTGTTAATTTCCAGTCTAAAAATGTGTTTCATAGCCAGGAGCTGTTGATTTTGAAACTAGGAATAAAAAACTTAAAGAATTCTGTTTTAAAAATGTGGTTCCATGCAATATTTTCCATAGGTACATTTCATCATGAATCATTAAAAAAAAGGATAAATGGAATACTCCAAAAAGTATTCAATCATAATTATTTAAAGAAAATAACTAACCCATATTTTATGCAGCACATATTTCCTTGAGTTTACCCTCTCAAGGGCCATAGTAAGAATACTTTCCCCTCCAAATTTATCAATCTCCGAATGAAGTAATATAGATTGGGTTAAGTTCATTCAATTCCTATTATTATCTGTCACTTTCCCTATATATTCTGTTCAAAGTTCTATCGTCAATAAAATACTTTTCATTCATCCAATCAAGTTCAAGTAAATTTTTTAAAACTTATAGTGGATGACATTTGACGTTAATACAGTCATTTCAAACATTAATTTATTAATGTTTTATTAATTAAACAAAAACTAACTTTCCCGTAAAAATCTGTATTTTTCCACCGCCAAATAAGTAAGGAATTTAGTTTGTTTTTTCGACACGATAAGGAGGTTAGGCTTAACGTTTTCGGCCCATTATTTCAAACGATTGTTTATTTGCATAATGTTTGATGCATTTAAACTTAAACGTTGTTAATTAATCGATTAGTCGGATTCATTTTGATGTTCTTTCGAATTAAAATAATACAGGATAAAGAGAATTAGAAATTTCTAATCTGTATTGCATTACCCTAACTGCTGAAGGAAATTCACGCATTTTGCGTTGTCACAATTAGCTTTGAATCCTCAATTGGCACTAAAAATTCAATTCTAGCATAATTTTTTGATCAATTAAAGGTTTGTATATTGCATTTAAAAGTTTAAGGTCTGCATATTATTATACTAATTGTAATTTTTACGCCGGGATACCTTGGTTGGTAGGGTGTTGGAGTTGCATTTCTTGGGTGGCGAGTTAGAATCTGTTCCCCGAGGACTCCCCTTGTTTGGTGAAGATTATATTTGTCGTGGTAACAAAGTTCTGAAAGTGGTGATTGTTCTCTGTTTCAGGTCTAAATTACGATCTGTGGATGAATGAATGAAGTCCTCCCTGCAAAAAGAGTTTATGACGTGTGTGAGAATTTTGACTTTTACCCTCGGGTGCACAAGGATCCATACCCTCAGAAGCCACTTCATCTTCCCTTCCGTTGTAAAGAGGAACAGGGGACAATTGAAATAGGAATTGATTTTAAAAAATTGTTTTTTATACTACTTGTTTTTCAGTAAGACAGAAACTGAGATGTTTCAGTGACTTAATTCGTACAAAATGTTGTGTTTTTATTTGTTTCTTAGTTATTAATTAAACAAAATTAAATTTATCTAATGAGTTAAATGAATTCCTTTTTTTATTCCTATCTCAATCCTAAAAATCTTTTAATATACCATGACTAGGAAATGGCCCTCTAAAGGGTTAAATAGATAGTACGAGAAATATTGGATATATTGTAAAATCGGTGAGCTATAGAAAAAAAAATTGATCTAATTGTTTGCAATAAAACTGCTTAAACTAGTAAGACTTTAATATGTTCAAGTGACACTCTATTTCGTACAATATATTTGCAAGCGATTAAAGGTCTGTATATTGTTATAGCATACCATGTAATAAATTAAAGGATGATAAGTGCCAGCGTCCTGGCATAGAGGTAGCGCGATTTCCCCGATATCTGGTCGCGTTTGGGGCATGGTTCTTTTTCTGTATTCTATCTGTAATTTGTATGAATGTGTCTATAAAAAGGGGTTGTGCAAGAGATTGTGATGAATGAGTAGTTATGTCGAATTCATGGCCTCAGTTGGCGCTACTTCAAAACAAGAGACGCTCCTTTCTGCTTAAAACTCGCCAATGCCTCGGCGAAGCTATTGTTACTAATAACAACAACAACATGGAGATAAGTAAAGTTTTAGTCTTTGAATTGCATCTCACAAATTTCAGTTCATTTTATAATAATTTAGTAATTTGATGCTGATAAAGCAACATATCAAATTTTGCTGAAATATATCATAGATCTCGTGATTGCTGAATTTTCGATTGCAAAAAATATTGGTGCATTGTTATTTTCTTGAAACTAATTATAGAGCAATAAAAGTGCGAATGCCTGTAGCAGCAGAAACATATTCTCTATAACTAATATTTTCATGCAAATATGTTGTTGTTGTTGTTACTTATGGCACTTGACTCCTTCATGTAAGTATACTTCTACATATGCAATTTTTTGCACAAAATCAACTTTTTCAAATAGTAAAAATCAATCTTGATTACAAAGCTAAATTCTCGGGATTAAATAAGTCGAATAAATACAATATTTTGTAATTTTGTTTCATTGATACTAAAGGTAAATAATAAAAAAAAAATACAGATTAACCCTTTGCATTCCGAAAAATAATTAGATGCAAAATTATTCACCTAATACAAAAAAGTGTTTCTTGTTTTGAAAAATAAATATACACAATTCTTTTAAGTCGAATTTTTTTAAAAAGTTAATCTACATCTCTTAACCATTATGTAGGCGTTTTTAACAATTAAATTTTAAAAAATAAATAAACAAAACGTCAAAATGATCCACAGTCTTGATTGTCGAGTCACACTCAACATCGGACTGCAAAGGGTTAATCATGATCATAGCTAAGTTCCGTATTTACGACAAAAATTAACTTTCGATTAAAATAAGTAAAGTATGAATATAACGAACAATATTCTATATTGGCCTATTTGAAACAACTTCTAAATCTGATTCTTTCATATATAAGGTTACTTTTAATTTAATTAATTTTCAAATAATAAAAATTTTTAATTTTAATTTGTGCAAAAACGTTTAAAAGAGTAGAATTTCGGGCATTATTTTTAAATCGGGAAAGACTATTGAAATATAAATATTTAGATAATATATCTTTAAAGAAGACATACATCCAATACAAAGGCCATATTTAAATTTTATGGATTGATATCAATAATGAGTGCTTGAATACTTTTTTGATGGGCACTGAAAGTAGTGTAGTGAAGAATATACAGTACAGATTCATGAAATGTTTTGTTTTAAGAAATTGAATCAGCAATAACAATCATTCTGGTCGTCACTTTAAGGCAATCAAGTACCAATAATAAAAAATAACAATTTTATAAACTATCGCCATCTGTATTTGATTTTGACATTTTTTTGCTACCTTTCAGCATTTCACTATTACGTGAATCTAATCTTTAAGCTTCTTCTTATTCATCCAAATTTTATTTCGAATTTTTAATTTTATTTTTTTATCGTTTCTAATATTTTAAAATTTTAAGATGCATGCTTTATTTCATTAAATACATATTTATTTCATTAAATACATAAACTATTTAACAAATATATTTAATACTCTAAATTTCAAATAATGAAATGTGCTCATTAATTTGGAATCAAATGTTATTTATTTTATGAATAGATCTGGATTTGCTGGAATTTAAAATTCAATTTAGTTTTCTTATTCTGACATTAGCAAAAGTTATAATTATTTATTTTTCTAAAATTTTGTTCCAAATTATATATCAATCAAAGATTAGTTATATGCGCAAAATTACCTCAGGATGTAAAACATATTTGGACACTGAAGAGTAGAGGTTCTACAAATTGTAATAAATGATTTAGCATTAAATCAATTAAAATTCTCTTTAAGTCCAAAGAAACATTGAATAAGTGGGAAAACTTAATTGAATCCTAAAATTTCAAAAAATATTTTTACAGATAACTTATCGCACTGTAGTCTAGAAATTATAAAATCTACTTAAAGTTATTTATTTTTAAAATAAACGTGTGATTGAAGTTCATGGAATAGAAAATTCTTTTTAAATTCCGAAATTAATTAAATAATCGGATTATATATTCAAATCTCTACATCCTATGAATCTAGTCTTCATATCAGCTATGATTGAACTAAAAATTTATAGATTTCAAAATTTGTATTAAGTTCTAATCAAACATTGGAAGTTTCAATTTATAAAAATGCACAACGCAGAAATTTTGGAAACTTAACTCTCTTCGGGAATAAAGAGATTAAAATTTATAAGTTTTATTGCTGAGGAAATATTAAAATATTGTTGTTGTTGTTACTAATGGCACTTGCCATAGACAAGACCGCTGGAGTATCAGCAAATTTAAGCCAAAATAAGCGTCTCTTGTTTGAAGTAGTGCTAACTAGAGCCAAGAATACGACTTTAGCAGCACACTCATCACATTCGCTTGCACAGCCCCTTTTTACAGGTGGCACATTCACACGTGTCACAGATAGAACACAGAAGAACAACCATGCCTTAGCCGGGTCTGGAACGCAGGACGCTCATATCACGAAGAAGACCCGCTACCTCTGTGTCAGGAAGCCAGCCCTAAAAAAATAATAAATTTTGTGAATGTATATATCAAAACATAAATTTGTTTTCAGTATATATAATATTTCTTTTCTATTAAAGTATTATTTTAATTATATATTTATGCATACAAGTGTCTCTATCTCGTTAATATTCTAAAATATTTACACATTTCTCAAACTCTGATTCCAGTATAGTTCCCCAAGGGAAAACGATTGTCCCAATTCCCAAACGATATTCATCCAGGCAGAAAAGTGTTGTTTAGAATTTCCTTTGCAATGATACACCAATCTACAATATCACTTTATTCCGAAACATATTTTTAGAAAACTGCAAAACCCACAGAACGCGGGACAACGTCAACTTCCTGACCGTGAGGCTAATTGGGGTCCCTGCAATAACAGCGTTCGCGTCAACCACAGCAACTAAATGCCCCATCATCAGAAACTTGTTAATGAACCATGCCCTTTCCATTGGGGCGTGCGGGACCTGTGGATGACAGCCATTAAAAGCCGCGCTTTCTCTCGGCGAGCCAATCTCGCGATGCTAATGAGACAGCAAATATTCCTTGCTTTTAAAAGACCTTAATTAAATATGTAACTGGTGTGTGTTTCCGTTCAATGGATGGCTCTAAACAAAGGACACGAAAGTTCTCATTGTAAAAGGTTCTCGTACCTGTTGTTGAGTATGGGCGTCTACAGCTTTTATAGAAGCAATTCTTTGATCTACTTTGTTTTTTCCCTTAATATTTTGGAAGACAGCATTATGCTGGCTTCAAACGACATGCTGTTGGTGAAAAAGATACATAGATTCGTTGTAGAAATTTCCTTCAGAGATTTCAACCTCGAATATGTTTCTGGTTCGTCTATATTGGGTAAAGGATATTTACTTATACAAGTAATTAAAAATGTATCCATTTAATTTGATTTGTTTGTTGTTTTCTGGTGCAAGAGCCAATATGTTTACCAACTGCACCAAAAAATGGGTAAACTTGTATCATTGTTCGTCTGTATTTGGTAAAGGATATTTACTTATACAAGTAATTAAAAATATATCCATTTAATTTGATTTTTTTTGTTGTTTTCTGGTGCAAGAGCCATGATGTTTACCAACTGCGCCAAACAATGGGTAAACGTATCATTGTTCGTCTGTATTTGGTAAAGGATATTTACTTGTACAAGTAATTAAAAATATATCTGTTTAACTTGATTTGTTTGTTGTTTCCTGGTGTAAGAGGCATGATGTTTACCAACTGCGCCAAACAATGGGTAAACTTGTATCATTGCTCGTCTGTATTTGGTAAAGGATATTTACTTGTAAAAGTAATTAAAAATGCCAGATTTCTGGTACAGAGGTAGCCCGTCTTTCTCGTGATCTAGGCATGGTTGTTCTTCTATCGGCTATCTGTGAGATGTATGGCTGTGCCCACCTGTAAAAAAGAGCTGTGCAAGCGTCTGTGATGAGTGTGTAGCTAAAGTCGCACTCTTGGCCCGGGGTGGCCCTACTTGAAATAAGAGACGCACCCTCTTCATAAATCTGCTGATGTATCAGTGGGGCTTGTCCATAGCAAGTGTCATAGGTAACAACAACAATATTTAAGAATACAACCATTTGATTTGATTTGTTTGAATTTTTTTGCGTAAGAGTCATGACGTTGAGCAAACATTGCGCCAAATAATGGGTAAACTTCTGTCATTGCTCGCCTATATTTGGTAAAATATATTTACTTGTACCAGTAATTGAAAATGCCGGCTTTATGGCACAGAGGTGGCGCGTCTCTTTTGTGTTCTGGGAGTCCCGTGTTCGAGTCCCGGTGCGGACATGGTTGTTCTTCTATCGGCTATCTGTGAGATGTATGGCTGTGCCCACCTGTAAAAAGGAGCTGTGCAAGCATCTGTGATGAATGTGTAGCTAAAGTCGAACTCTTGGCCCGAGGTGCACTACTTGAAACAAGAGATGCATACCTTTGGCTTAAAATCTGCTGATGTATCAGCGGGGCTTGTCCATAGCAAGTGCAATAATTAACAAAAACAGTATTTAAAAATGTAACCATTTGATTTGATTTGTTTGGGTGTTTTTTGGAGTGAGAGGTATGATGTTGACCATACTGCGCCAAACAATGGGTAAACTTGAATCATTGTTCATCTATATTTGGAAAAGGATATTTACTTGTACAAGTAATGGAAAATGCACCTATTTGATTTGATTTGTTAGGGGTTTTCTGGTGTAAGAGTCATGATGTTGACCATAATGCGCCAAACAATGGGTAAATTTGTATAATTGCTCATCTATATTTGATAAAGGATATTTACTTGTACAAGTAATTGAAAATGCACCTATTTGATTTGATTTGTTTGGGGTTTTCTGGTGTAAGAGTCATGATGTTG
>JAOUZG010016644.1:2039884-2056329 GCA_026289955.1 Argiope argentata | reverse complement strand
ATATAATATTTTAAAATGTAATTACATGCCTAATTATATTAAAAAGATTAACTGACCTAACTGTATTAAAAAGATTAAATGGCCCAATTATATTAAATGTTACATTTACCTAATCATATTAAAAATAATTCTTATCTAATATAATCTGACTTAATCTTAATTTAGTCCATGGTAATTCATTCATAAATATTCTCTAATCCAATTCTTACTATTTACTTGACTATTTTTAACATGCGTTTTAAAAAACTGAGCATCAGCATTTTCTCACACTGCGAATGGAGGGATAAAATTCCCCAATGCTTACAGTATTTCTAAGAAATCCCTATTGAAATCCCATAACAAAATATCACTTAGGGGAAAAATTTACGTCACTTCGCTCTTTATCGTGATGTAAACAAATACCAGTTTATCATCACCTCTTTCCAAACTCTGTCTTCTTGGTTGAAATAATTTTTTTAAAATTAAAATTTGTTATTTTAAATTAAAATAAAAAATTAAAACTTTTAATTTAAATCAATTAAAATTTAAAGTTGCAATCAATTAAAATTTAAAGTAATAAAAGTAAAGTAAAGTTAGTATTTCTTATTCCTGGCCACGCATTTGAAAAATTATGTATCAAATAAATACATTGCATATGTATTGCATATTACCTATTATATCAATTTTTTATTATATTTTATATTAAATAATTATTATATTATATATTATATTATATCATACAGTATATTATATATAAAATAAACACAAATTAACTATACCTATCCAAAAGTATTAATAATTTTTAATACTTAAAGTAATATTATTAATTTTCTATAAGATAATTATAATAAATTTCAAAGCCAAAATAAAAGCCCCCTCCTCAACTTCTTTATATTTATTTTGTTTTTTACAATCGTTTTTCTTTAAAATATACTAGAATTTAAATAAATTTCATGTATTTTTATTCTTTTTCAGTTTTATTCTTCAAGAAAACTCGCATTATTTAAAACAGTGCTTGATATAATCTGGCATTTGTTATTATTTAAAGCCAATTCTTCAATAAATTAAATGAGTATGCGCTTTTATCTGCTCATATGGTTCAATGATGTCCGTGTATTGTGGTTCAAAGAAGATAACATCCCATAATTCTAATCAAGATATAGAATCATTAGATTCTAAATAGTCTTAAAAGTGACCAGGGATCTTTAAATAGATTTTTTACAATTTTCTCCTCAGCAATTTGAAATATCACTGGCATTAAGAGTAAAACTACAGGAGATGACATACAAAATTTAAAGCATTATATTAAGTTATTTATGAGTTAATGGGGTTAATGTAATATAATATTAGCGATAAATAGTGTTAATAAAAAAAGTTCCAGGCACTTCAAAGTTGTTCAAAATTACTCCAATTTTTATTATTATTTTCTCTTATCCTTTTGAATCAAAAGCTGGGATTAGACTTAAAGTTTGAGTCCGAAATATTTGAATTAACCAATGTAATAACTGAATCTTTTTTTTTAAATCAGTAGTTTTAAGTTAATACATTAGTCAATTCAACTATTTCGGACTCAAATTTCAAGTTTAATCCCAACTTTTGTTTCAAAAGAGGTAGAGAGAGTAATAATAACAATTGGAGTGCTTTCGAACAAATTTGGAGCACCTGGAACATTTTTCATTAAGGTTATTTATCGCTAATATTATATAACATTAACCCCCGTCTCATAAATAAATTAATATAATGTTTTACAATGTTGTGTGTCATCTCCTGTAGTGTTACTCTTAATGTCTGTAAAATTTCAAATTGCTAAGGTGAAAATTGTAAAAAATCTATTTAAAGGTCCCTGGTCACCTTAAGTAGCTTTTAATCAAAGCATTGATTAAACTAAATAACCAAAAAATCAAAAACTCTCAATCATGTAGAATTCTAATGCTGGGAAACAAAATTCAGACTATTTCAAGCTTCTCACGCAGAACATAATAGCATTAAAAAAGAAAATAAATCGGCTCTTTTTGGTCCATTCTTTCAACTCAGAAGTAACAATTACCACCCTCTTCTCCTCTGACCTCCCGCTCAGTGCGATTGAGTTTGCACAAATGGAAATGGGTCTTCTTTTTCCGGTATCCATTTTCGGGCTGTGGGATTCCAAATGACACCTCCCGGCTACTTAAAGTTTCAAAAATGAGTCCTCGCCGCCGAGTCTTTTTCTCTTTTTCTATTACTACTCTCAGAGTCCGAGGAAAGAAAAAGAGACGCCAGAAACTAGTAGCCTCTGCACCTGGGGACAACGAGAAGATAAAAACGAAGCATCAAAGCGAGAGCTGCTTTTGTTTCTTTCGCCCGTTTGCTTCCGTGAATTGGTATGCGAAGCCTGAGTTGCAAAACCACGCATGCGCGTTCTCGGAATGGTTTTTGTCTTGGGGATACCAAAGGAAATATTAACAGTTCTTGCACTTTTTAAAAATGGTTCTTAGGCATTTTTTTAAATGGAAATGCCTATGTTAAATACAGATTAGTTAGAATTAATTATAATCTTTTCAGAAAATTGCACAGAATGCATTATTATTTATAAATGACCAATGTTATGGTTAATGGTACAAAATAATAGACAAATCAGCACGGTAAAAGAAGTAATAAAAAAACTTATTTTATCCTTTTTGATTCCCAAAATATGTAATAAAGAAGAATTATAATTATATTTTCATTCTTCTATTGCATACAAACTTTATACATCATAAATATTTTATTTGTATAAAATACCCTTTCAAACGACTCTCTTGAAATTTTTAAAGATTTTATATCGGAAATTATTTATTTTTTAAGAAATAAATATAGGAAAAAATCTATTTAGGAAATATTTCATTTTTAAAGAAAAATTAAGATCTGTAAATTTGGTAAATATGTATTATCTTTGCTACTTTTAAGAAAACACTTTGGTAATGAAATCATTTAATTAATTATTATTATTATTTGTTAAAACTTTTATGAACTTTTATACTTATTAATACTCATTAAAAAAATTTATTACATACAAACGAAAACTGCAATAAAAATTCTAAATATTGCCTGTATAGCCATATATGAGTTACATGATTAAAACATGTGAGCTATATATTAAAAATTCTAATCACTTTTTGATCATTAGCACAATATTTCTTACTTATATTGAATTTAGAATTCCTTTAGAATAAAAAAAATATGACTACATTTAAGAATACAAAAATCAATTAAAAAATGAAAAAATGATATTCTGCTAAAAGAAAAATCAACTAAAAGTAATTTGACAGATTATAGAGCAATCTTTTGATTCAATTCTTTTTTTTTCTTTTAATTTTTCAAGTATCAAACATTAATAAAAATTCCCAAAGAAAACCCCCAAGCCTGTTTAGTAGTACTACAAACGGTTTAAAAAGAATTAACCGATTATATTGTAAAAACGAACTCTAAAAACTCATTCAATATCTAAAAACATTTCATCACTTGATCCGAAACAGGACGCATGCGCGGTAATGCAAGTATTACTTCCCGAATGCGCCAGTGTGTTTTCGCGGAATACCAATGTTGCTGTCTGCGTGTTTTTACGGCGCAATATTTTCCGTGGCGGAATTAGTCCTTTCCTAATCGGCCACTCATTATCCGTCAGGGGCCGCGAGACCTCCTTGAATCTTGCGAGCGGAATCACGAAATACCACGGATTTTAATGCTTATAGGGCACAGGGGATCAAAGGATCCATCCTTCTTACTTTGTTCAGAACTGGAGCACGGTTGATCTCTTTAGGGAAAAACAGGCTCCTGAAATAAGACCAGACACGACATATGTTCTGTAACGGCAAAGTAATTATTGGTTTAATGACTTATTAATACTATTACTGCAATAGTTTTCTACATCTCGATATGTTAGATCCTACTATTTTAAGGATTTGAATGGTCTTCTCTTATATCTTTATTGAAATTACTACCTCTATCTAAGAGTTTTTAACAGTAATTCATTAATTGTAAAGAATCTTTTCGTTTAATCATATATATGTCTTCCTGTTTTAAACATATAATTTTATTTCGGCAATGAAAGATTTTTTAAAAATTCTTTTACTTAATTTGACTTCTTTCATGCTTATAAGAGGAATTTGAATTTTAAAAATTTTACTCGCTTTCTGATGTGTTTGGGCCCTGAAATCCAATATCTTTGTTGTTATTGAATGTATGACAACAATTTAATAAATTCAGACTTTAATTGTACTTAAATTATTAATTAAACATCAATTTTGTTTGAGACTAATCATTGAGTCTTTTAATTTTTAAAAAAAATTTTGTTCTTGAATGTAATACAACAATTTTTATTAATTAAACTGCAGTTTTGTTCGAGACTAATTATTATCTTTTAACTTTTTAAATCGTTTTATTCTTGACTGTAATACCACAATTTAATAAATTCTGACTTTAATTAGGCTTAAATTATTAATTAATTATCAATTTTGTTTGAGACTAATCATTGAGTCATTTAACTTTTTAAAATTTTGTTGTTCTTGAATATAATACAAAAATTTAATAAATTCAGACTTTAATTAGGCTTAAATTATTAATTAAACTTCAGTTTTGTTTGAAACTAATCATTGAGTCTTTCAAATTTTGTTGTTCTTGAAGGTATTACCACAATTCAATAAACTCAGACTTTAATTAGGCTTAAATTATTAATTAAACTTCTGTTTTGTTTGAGACTAATCATTGAGTCTTTAAAATTTTGTTGTTCTTGGTTGTAATACCACAATTTAATAAATTCAGACTTTAATTAGGCTTAAATTATTAATTAAAAAAATGTTAACCACAATATTAATACTTACAATTTATTTGTATGCAAGGGATATTCTAGAGTTATAAACTATGACTCTAGAATATCCCTTATTTTCATTAAGATTTGTTTATTGCAGCATTTGCAAAGAATTGTATAGAAATATTGGAATTTCTTACTATATTTTATAAATTTAATAAATAATTTCTTAAATTACTTAGTTTATTTTATTTTAGATGTAGAAATCCAGTAAACGTTTTTGATTATCAATAAGGCAATAAAATACAAATTTCACTTCCAACACGATTATATCTTTTTTTTATTTAAAATCTTTTAATCAAAATTACAAAATGATTTTGATAGTACTTTATGCTTTCGATTTTTATAATAAAAAACAATTTAATTATTTTATTTAGCAGAAGTATATGCAGAAATTATTCAGGGCAATCTTTCAAGAAATGGCTGCGATGCCAATAAACGGAAACAACCAATAAATATACTACTATGCGAAAAGGATATTAACTTTCCTAGAAATATAGTCTTTATAAAAATGTTAAAAGAGCTTGGATTTGAGGAATGCGATAACTGAACATTGGGCATAAAAAGGATAAATAATAATACGTGCTTCATTCTTCTAGTCAAGTTTTCCTTTTCCAATAAACAAACTGTTATTAGTAAAACAGATTTTCACGGTACTTCTGTTTATACTTTGTAAGTAATCTAAAGAGTTTAAGAAACTCAATTTCTTCTAAATGACAAATTTCTGTTGTTAATGCTAGATTTACTCTATTTTGATGATCTAAAATACGAAGATAATATTATACTTCTCAAAGCTGAAATTCAATACCTGTTTTATCATTTAATTAACTCAAGATTCTTAGCTATTTAGCTTTTTTAAATTAAAAATATGAAAATTTTAATAAAATCTCCACTATTACTGGTGATTTAATAAATGATTTTTATAACAGTATGCAAATCAAAGAAAAGTTTTGTATATAAATTACGATATAAAATTTCGAACTAATTATAAGCAAGAAAGGATAAAGTTGATATTACTACAAAATTTGAAAATATTTTTGTAAATATTTATATTCGTCAGGAAATATCTTAGACAGATCTGAAATACTTACTTTGGGGGGGGGGGCAAAAATCTCGCATTTTACGTAAAAACGACATTTCTAGTGATTTGGCGGCGTTTTGGCGTTCGACTTGGCGACTTGGCGAAATTTAACAAAAAATAGAGAGGTCTACAAAATTTTATCATTTTAGCTCTAGGATCATTACTAAGCAAGATAGAATAGAATCTGCCAGAATTTGGACGGAAGTCCTAGATTTTCACGCCAAGTCTAGTACAACCACCACCACCCGATAATCATGATGATTAGAAATTAAGGTAGACCTGATGGTTAGTCTAGCTCCCAGAAGCAGTTATCTGTCTGAGATATCAGAGACATCTGCATTTTGAAGCTTTTTTCTGCTGTATTAGCTGAATCGGAGCTGCGCAATTATGGCTGGTAACTGCTGAAATTTTCTGCATTTTCTATAAATTTCTACGAATAAACGTCCTGCGATTTTCGAGACATTGTTTTATCAACTCTCAATCTATCCGAACCCAGAAGCGCAGTACAATATTTTCTCTAGGACCAAAATAAATTTATTACTCTAATATTAATTATAATAAGAATTACAGCAACATTTACCTATAACAAGATATATTTTGTCTTTCTGATTACTATCAAGTAGTTCTTCATGTTGGTAATTTTCTTTAACTATTAGGAATGATCTTTTCAAAACTTTCAAACGTGCTTCCGAGTTAAAGTCTTATCCCCCTATACCCTCATATAAATGTAGACCTTGACTAAGTTCAACAAAGTCTTCATGACTTTTGAGAACGATAGTTAAGAAATATAGATGTTTGTCATGAATTTTACAGGTTTACTAAATCTATCGTGAAAATATATATTTTGAGCTCTTTAATTACAACCGATTGATTCAAATTCAAAGGAGTAATTGCAATTACAATAATATAGATGCCAAATGTTATTAACTACAGTATATGTATTTATGAATCATTATGGGTGCATGTATTCTAAAGTACTTATTGGTAGATGTTCTTTTCTTTGGTAGACTTGATTCAAAATTTGATTAGATTCTATATTTCATATGTTATATCTGTGTATCGAATTTTATCTATCTAGTTCTTTATATTTTTAACTATCGAATTTATTCAGGCAGACAGATTTTCTCTATGTGGATTTCATGATTTGACAGAAATTTACAAATTTGGTCTTACATTGATAGATAAAATTTCATCCACAGCGTTTTTAAGTTATAGTTTACAGACAAACAGACATAATGTCACAAATATTTTTATGACTTTATGAATGTCTGAAACGAAGTGACCCAGTCAAAATATCATATTTGAGAATTAAAAACTTTCTCTATACTTTGTCTACGAGGAAATAAAAATTAATCCAATTCTTCTCTCAGTTAAATTCGAATTTAATAAGTTTCGGATATATATATATATATATATATATATATATATATATGACAAATTGCATCTATATATATATATATATATATTCATTCTGCTTTAATGATAAATGCCATTTTTTAAAAATCAAAGACCATTTTTCAGTCTCAAGATTTTGTTTGTCAAGATCAAGAATCATTTTTCAGCTGCAATATAAAGTCAAATGTACTTCATAATTTATTCATGCCGAATCTCTCTTATTTAAAACATCCAGTAAATATTTCAGAGAATGCGACGCATGCAAGCATTACTTATAACTTTAAAGCATATCAGATTGCAGATGATAAAATATGACACAACAGCCCAACATTTTAGAAAATTCCTTTTTAACAACAATTTTATACTGTATTTAGATATTTTATTTCCCAGAATGTTTTGATATGAATCTTGATGTTTTGGTACGTTTTTGTCACTTTAAAGTAGCATTAAAGAAAACTGCTCTCAAAATCAAAATCTTAATACTACAATCATGCTTTCTAATATTTACACAAGATATTCCTTGCAGTTACTTTTCAAAGTAAACAAAAGTTTACTTTGTTAGCAACAGTTTTCAAAGTTGAGAATGTGTTGACAGTCCTTCAGGTTTAATTATTCAAAAAGTAACGATTGTAGCACTAACTATTGCAACATTATCATTATCAAAGGGGAACATTTGTTAATTGCAAATTTAATTTTTATAATTTTCTTTTTAGTTGCAATATTTTCTTTTTTCACAAAGTCAGAATTATTTTCTGAACTAAATTCTTAAGAAAAAATTTACTTTTCAAATAAGGACTATGAAAGCTTCCATGTATTTGCAAAATCATTGGAGGGAAGTACAATTATGTCCCATAAGAATCCTGAATAGAAAAATGAAAATTACGAACTATTAATGCTTATTACTTTATAGGAATACTAGCACATATTTTATAAATACAATTCCTAAAAGAGAAAACTTTTTTAAAAAGCAAAAGAGTTTATCTGAAATATCCATAAGGAGACAATTTTTATTATTTGATTGTTAAGCTGACGATTTTTAGAATGATACAATCCAAACGATTAAATTTTTATACAAGTATTTTTACTATAAATGAAATATAAATCGGATAGGTTTACGGTTTATTAATAAAAAACTGGATCAGTTTACTAATATAATTTATTTATATATTTGGAGTTGCTTAAACATAATAAATAGAGTAAGTTAAAATGCTTTATTTAAAAAAATGTTCAAAACAGCTACATTTAATTTTTTAAATAAAATTACTAATAAAAAATAATAATTTACATAAAATAGGCTTAATCCCTTAACCGGTTTATTTTCCTTACTAACTAATAAGATGACACCTTCTATTTTGGGAATATTTTCTCATTTTGATTCAAATGGATATCCATGGAATACTTGACTTATCTACGTATTCGAAGTCATTTTACTATTGAATTATAATTGTTATGAATAATTTATTTTTTATTTACAACTATCAAAATTCGATAAATCGATGCACGTACGCCATACGGGCAAACCGATTAAGAGGTTAATCATTTTGAAATTTCTAATTCTTGAAAATTGTGACAATAAACAAATTTTTTGACTTAATTGAAATTACTTATTAAATGCATTAAAAAATATAATAGTGATTCTTTCTTTTTTGGTTATGTATTTTATTTATAGTTTATTTATTCCATGAAAAATACCCAAGATGGTTCGTAACAATTAAAATGAGCCCTAAAAGTTCTTTAAACGAAGAATTATAATAAAAAATTACTAAATTCCCTTCAAAATGGACGCCATTTGAGAGTTTGTTTATCGATTTTTGAAATGGAAATTCATTTCCACTTCAGAGTATAAATTCATCCAGGATAAATGGTTAAGATTAGTCAAGAATCAAATAATTCACAAAATCTTTGTAGCAGTAAATGCCCAAAGCCATCAAGAGATAAAGTTAAGAAGAATAACAAGCCCATAAAAATGTGTATAAATAAATAACAGAGGATAAAACACTGCTATCACCACTATGTCTGGAGCATCAATTCTCTGATATATTTTTTACAAAATCTTATCTGAGACTATGTTTTTACATCCAGAAATTAACTATATGTATCTCTCTCCGATCATTGGCGAAGAAATTGCATCTTTTCTGAACCCTTATCTTACACAAAGTTAGATTGAAATCATGTTCATCAAGAAGTCTAGAATTAATTTGTCATAAGTCTAGGATTAATAGATTTCCGCAAATCAGCATCAAAATAAAATTAAAGAACTGTTGTTGTACAGTAAAGGGAAACACAACACTTAAATACAATTTTTATTAAACATTATATATTATTCAAAATCGGTGAGGTTGTTTTTTCTGCCATGTTAATAGCAAAAACGAAAGAGAAATTTTCAGTTTTTTTTAATGATTCGTGAGCTAATGAATCACTAACTTTTCGGCCATTTGGTGACAACTATAATGACAAAAAGAATGTTATGGGTGATGTAATATTTTTGACTTAATATTCTCAGGATCCGAAAATAGGCGAATTTTTAGAAAGTTTTATGTGACGTTACTCCTTATCAAAGCGCTATATAAACTCGAAGAGATGCACGAACGGAATTTTTTTTCTCTGAATGTGTATTTGCAGGGCTTCATGCAAACTACAGACATTTTTGTTGTTGCTTCTAATGGCACCTGCCAAGTGGAAAGTCCCCCGTTGATACATCAGTAGATTTAAGCCGAAAGAAGCGTCTCTTGTTTTTTGAAGTAGTTCTACTAGGGCCAAGAGTATGACTTATCTATACACTCACCACATTTGGTTTCACAGACCCTTTTTACAAGGGTGCACAGTCACACATCTCTCAGATAACACACAGAAGAACAACCATGCCCAAGTCGGGATTCGAACCTGGGACTCCCAGAACACGAGGAAGACGCGCCACCTCTGTGCCAGAAAGCCGACAAACTACAGATGCAAAGCGTTTTTGATTTACTTAAATAATAATTTGCTCTCTGCTTTTGCTGTTGATTTCTAAAGTTTTTCTATCTGTGTCCCACTTGGCTGTCATTTTTATGCATGTAGTTTACGTCTTCCAGAATATTCTAGGAGTGTGGTTTTCCATTGTCATAAGAACCTCCTGACTAAGAGTATGATACATGTGCTTTTTGTTTTTTAAATAATAATGGAATAAAATGCCGTTTCCCATTCCTCAGCCCATTAAACTGCATTCGTCGTATAGGTGATAATTGATTTCTTAACAGTATTAATTTTTTATGTAGAAATATGCCATTAAGTTCAAGGATCAACTCTAATGCCAAAAAACAAAACATAAATTCCAGCTTCATTTATCACCAACTTGCTTATTTATACGTATAAATGAGCCTTTATAATTATATATAATAAGGCACAATGTAAATGATCTCATTCAAGATTTTTTTATATTTTGAATATACGTATATACGTTACATATTGTTACAAGCGGCCGAAACGCTCTCTGAAGGAAAGAAAGTTGGCGACGGTTCTAAAAGATTTTCGCGCCAGCTGAGTAAATTTGGCGATAGGAATATTCTGGTAGCCCCCAGACAATTCACGGTGCGTCGCGTTGCTTCGCGTTCGCGTTTACTCGGCTATATAAGGGACGGGTTGCCGCAATCTGCAGTTCCTCTCAGAAGGGAAGCGTTTCGCTCGACTGTTTACTGTTCTCGCTTGTTATTAGTGAGCTGTGTTTACGTTTACTGTTAACGTTGTGTTATTGAGATTGCTGTGATTTACTGTTTGCTGTGCTATACGATAGCTGTTTTGCAATCTGTTTTTATCGTGCACAAGGCTTGTATTTACGCTGTGAGTGACTGTTGACTGCTGGATTGTTTTTTTTATCTGAAGTTTTACTTTATCAAGTCCTCCTGTAAATAGCTATAATTAAATTTGTTTGTGCTCTCCTCAAGTAAAGTCCATGCAATCCGAGCCCGCTACGCTAAAAAGGTAGCATTATGTATTGTAATAAAAAACCGATTATACAGCAATGTATTCATTTTGAAAACAAATCAGTAAATCTCCAAACAGTCAGTATTATAAGTCTAAATCCAATTTATAATGCCATTTTCATAAAAAAAGGAAAGCGGTATGTTTCTCTGAACACCATTGTAATAAAAACAAAAGATATTAAAAAGATTAAAATGAAATCTGCTATACATATTTCAATGTATTATGTCAGAACATCATTTCTTGAAAGGCCAATCACCACGTGCTAGTGTAAGTTAAATTATATTTTTATTCATTTTAATGGTTTCATTAAATGAATCATTTTAGAATTGCAAGCGACAAAAAAAACTTTGTCTCGCATTTATTCTTTAAAAAAAATATCACATTTCTTATTTATTTCATTTCATATAATCAAGTGCTTTTCTTTCTAGCTTTTATTTGCTGTAATCATTAACTTATTTTTTTTAATTCAGAGCTTTTGTAAATGTGATGGCAGCAAGTTATTAAAAGCTTATTTTTTTAGATGCTTGTTCAGATAATAAAATTTCAATTTTTCGCTTACGGTTTTTTTTAGACGCCAAAAACCTGAACTGGAAAACTATATCATTTTCTCACATGATAATAGATTACAATTACATTTTTGATAAAAGGAACACATAAAAGTAGGGTGCATATTTTGTTTTAAATAAAGATTAATTCTGTCCCAAAACTAATTTATCATGATCATGCATTCTAAAACCAACTATACTTTTGAAAAATAAACATTTTAAGATGCAGCTGTACTTAAAATTACGATTGCTAGTATCATAAGCAGTTTATTGTATAACTTCTATAACTGATTTAATTTATTACGCCAAATAGCACACAAATATTGTGGTTGGTTCTCATTTGCATAACTCTGGAAATTAATCTACCATTCGTTTGTATTGAATATTCCATTCATAAAATGGGTTTTAAAAGATAAAAGCTTCTAAACTATCTGTAGCATATACCGATATCGATGCTTTTAGCTTTTTCATAAAATAATTAAATGATTTTCGAAAATTTAAAACATTCTATGAAAAGTGGCGAAGCTATCTCTTGACCCTAGAGGACAAACAAATGATCGAAACCTCTTAAGTGCATGGCACAAAGGCAAAGTCTTTGTTCTTTTGAGTTATTATCCTTTCCTCAAAAGTAAAATAACTTTTACCGAAGATAAAATAACCAATATATTGACAGTCTTTTGAATTCGTAAATCAATACCATCGTCCCACAAAGACTATGCATGTACACAGCCTCATGCTGATACACGGCCATCAATGAGATTATATTTCTGCAAAATAGAAGTCGTAAATTCTCTGCCTTCACGTAACAACAGTTCAACAATGTATATCGGTTGATGTGAGTTTCCTTTTCTCTTTTAAATGTAATGGTAAAATTTAGTAACAGTCAATAACAAATCAATACAAAACTTTCCGCCATTTTGTTTTCGGGTTTTTTTATTACTTTCGTATTCGGTGCTTCATTAAAGATTTCCCTTTCTTTTCCATTTTGTTCTGCCTTTTATTTTGAAATGTTTATTTGTTTTTTTCCCCTTTTTCTTTTTAAATTTCCGTTTGCTGAAAGTTACTTAGCTTCGGTAATGCTGGAATTTTTAGACTGAAAGTGTTTCTCTTAAAATGTGTAGCAGCGTTTTCTTTTATTATTTCCACTTCGGAAATAAATTCTTTCTTATTTCGATGGAAGTAATACATCTATATCTATACTCAGAGAGGAAGGAATTTTTATAGAAATCAGAATTTATTTTCAGAATGGCAGAATTAGGATGTATTGGTGCATTGGTTTTTGAATCTATTTGTGGAAAAGTTGCTTTGCTTTTTTATGCGTTCTCGAAAACTGATTTCTTTGAAGTATCCCACCATTTAGAAAGAGAAATTGAAGAAATGCACAATTTTTTTTAAAGTTACTGTAGTTATTTTTATTTGATATTAAAAAAAAGATGAGGAAATGTTCAGTTAAATTTTTAAAAATTTAAAATAATTCAGATTTTACATTGATTATGTTTTTAAAAACAAGAACTAATCCTAAATGCGGCATGAAATTATGTAGTTTGATTTATTTAGAATTAAAATATGATTGTTTAGATGACCGTTTGAAGCTTATAGGAGGACTACATTTTAGTATAGTAAGTTGTACAATATAAAGTAACTCTCTCTTCTATAATTTATGTATATAATTTATTTCTCAAACCAAATCGTCATGCTTTTTTAAAATTATTATGCATCTATTATATGCCATCTATTCATATTTATAAAAGAAAATTCAAACGTGAATGAATTATTGAATGCGTGTACACGTTCGTGTGAGCGTGCACGTGCGTGTGCGTGTCTGTCAGTCTTACACGTGTGCATGCGTGAATGCGTAGTGCGTTCTTGAGTACCTACACGATACCTATAACAATCTGTTTGCAGCAATGAAATTTGACATTTAAGTAGTCGTATTGATAATTCATTACACCTCGAAGACATAATTTTAAAATTTAATTTAGATAAAAAATTATTTTTATGTCTCTTTTTTTGATGTTTTGTTGCTGATAATTGTACTCAGTAAAAATTAAATTAACATATCCGCTGGGATAAGTGTTACTTCTTATGTGGATTGGAAAAGATCCAAATTGAATTAAATTCAAGAAAAATTGAAATTATTTTTTATATTTTGAATTCTATTGTTATCATTTTAAGAATTTCCAATTTCATTTTTCCTCTCCTTCTTCATATATTTTCATGAAACATTCAGTGAAATTTCTCATGATTTTTAATTAGTATCATGAGAAAATGATTTTACAATTTGGAAACTGTGAAACATTTTATTATATTTATGGAAGTTATCGTAAGAAAATGCCAAAATTTTGCTGAATTTTTAATTAATTATATTCTTACTTAAAACCATCAAAACAAAATCGGTACGAGATGCATATTTCTAGCCTATAAAACATATATGTGCAAATTTTTGTAGATATAAATCAACATCTATAGTTCCAACAGACAACACTGACATTTTTATTGGCAAACCCAAAGAATCAGTCCTCCAATGCGACCACTGTCCCAATTTCACTTATTCTTATGAAATAGGAAATCAATAACTCCAATGGTAAAAAGAAGGTCATAAGAAACTTTTATGAGATGTATGAAGTTTCTCTCAAGTAACGACCACTTTCTATAGAATTTTTAAAAAAATTAGAGAATTCCGATGAAGTTTTTCTCTTAAGAAGAGTACAAATGTTTTTTTTCCAAGAAAGTAAATGGAAAGTGAAAGACAGTAGTTAATCAGAGATGGTACAGGGTGTCCAAAAAGTTCCCGTACTGATGCTTTGTGAATTTATTTTACAAAAACAACAGGTTTAAAAAGAATTATTTTTATGCCAATGATAAAAAGCACTTTTAGCATAACTAAGGAAAAAATACTGAACTTACATTTATAATAAATGCTCAAAATGTCCATCCCTTTCTTGGAGACAAAGCTGAACTCGTTTGCGCATGATTTTCGAAACCACGTTTTAACATGCTAGGAGGGATTTCTTGTATCCTTTCGGTAACTGCGATTTTCAAATCATTTATTGTTTGGGGATCACTTTCATAAATGTTGTCCTTTAAATAACCCCACAGAAAAAAGTCAGGTATGGTCAGATCAGGAGATCGAGGTGGCCAAAGATATTTTGAGATAAGTCGATCGAAGAAAAAAAGCTTCAAGCATGTCCATGGTTTCATTCCCCGTTTGGCAAAATTTAATATACTTGAAAAAAAATCATGGACAATGATTTTTTTAAATTTGGAGTACGGGAACTTTTTGAACACCCGGTATATTTGAACTGTGATTGTATTTCATATCAATTAAAAATAATAAAATAAGGTCAATTATTATTGATGCGATTAGTAAGAGATACTAATATTTCTATACAATTATTTACAAATGCTGAAAAAACAAATCTTATGAAAATAAGGGTTGCTCTTGAGTAATAGTTTACACTTAACTAATATATATGCTTATAAATAAATTGTAAGTATTAAATAGTGGTTAACGTTTTGAGATTGATTTTAGTTTTCATCTATAATTAAATAAATATGACGAAAAATTAATTGAAGTACCGCAAACATAAACAATGTTTACCAAACGATAATAAAAAGGGAAAAAAAGTTCAAATATAACCTCAATCAAATGACATGTGAGGAAATATTTAACGATGAATATTTAACGAGAAAATATTTAACGATAACTATTAACGAATATTTGACGATTATTCGATGAAATAAGGAAATATTTGATATCGATGGAAAAATGTTTTAAATGAAAATATCAATCTGTATATATTTCTTTTTTTTTTCATTAATATTATCAAATAAAAATCAAATTTAGAATCCCTTCATCTGAATTTTAATAAAAGATAATTTAAAAGTAACAATTTTCATCAGCATTGGTCAGTTTAAATTCCAGCTTTGAATTATTAAGGGTTATTTCAACGGGTTTAAACCCTGAAATTTCGTACGGAAATTTTTTTCAAAAGAGGAATTTCTCTCAAGATATTTTTATATATTTTTCAGGATAATTGGCCGTTTCAAATTATTATCAATAACAACTTCTTGCATGAGCAACATGCATGAAGAATAATTTTTATCCGATTAACATCTTAAATCTTGTAGTTAATGAATACGAAAAAAAAATCAATTGATTATCAATTCTTTTAATATATTATTTAAATTGAATTTTTAACCATTAATTAACGATTATATTGTTCGAATTTTTGGTAAAATTAGTTAAGGATTAATTCTAAAGTTTCTAAATATTAAGATTCATCTGACGTACCTTTTTAAATATTTTCTGAATAGATAGATTGTCATTTGTATTGACAAACAATTTCTATTCTAATGAAATTCTTTTACGATAATGCAGTTTATTCTCACAAAAAATTATAATATCTGTGATGATATTGTAATCAACGTAGATAGATAGTTGTAATTGGATCTTAAGAGGCAGCAGAATGTATTCAACAAATAAAAGTTTGCTGAATATAAAGAATGGAAACACTAACTGAAGTTTGCCACATAAAGCATATATCAGAGATAAATATATTTTTGAAGATTTGCTATTCTTCTTTATCTAATGGCAAGGTTTTACAAAGGTCATGTTGCTTTCATATCATTCCATGAAAGAATGTTGCTTTCATATCAT
>JAOUZG010016644.1:2024883-2039691 GCA_026289955.1 Argiope argentata | reverse complement strand
AAATAATGTTACTTTCATATCATTCTATGAAAGAATGTTGCTTTCATCAACCAATTCAAAAACAACAACAAAAAGAAATTCAAATATTAAGTAATTGAAGTGAACTTCTCTGCCAAATAATACCCATTGAGATAATAAGCTTAGAAATTTTTCCTTTGCATTTCATGAGATCCAGATAAACAAAACAAATTTAACGAATCTTTCACTTGCAAAATTTGTATAAGTGGTGATGGCTGTTCATGTAAATAAAATGTTTAATTTTGGATATGACATGGTGAGGTTGCGTCTGTTGCATGCTTGTGGTAAGTTGGACAAATTTTGATTCTACTAAGAAATATAAGATATATGATAGGGTCATTAGTAAATCTGAAAAATAATCCTGTTGCTTTATTGGCTTAACAAAAATTCAACATCGTCCCAGGATGCTGATCTCTTTCTAACGTATCCAAAACAGGACTTGTTCTATCTCCCAGATCTTCATAGAGAAGAATCAAAAAGAAATAGTTTAAAAAATACAGCAAATAAAATATTGCAACAGAAAAAAAATATGACATCAATTTATCAATTGACAATTATATTCAATATTTTTTATCATGCTAGAACATGATGTTGTTCCTGGGATGAGGTTTTTGGCGTCAACAAAAATCCGTAGGCGAAAAATAAAAATTTTATTATCTGCACTCAAAAAATCGGTTTTTAATAATTTGTTGCCATCACATTTACAAAAACTCTGATTAAAAATATAAGTTAGTGATTACCGCAAATAAAAATTAGAAAAATGTCAACTTTGATCACGTGATTATAGAAAACGAAATAAATATGAAATGTGACATTTTTTAAACAATAATTAAATTTAAATTGCAAAAATTACAAATTACAAAAGAATAAAGGATTTTTCTGTGTTTGTTCACAATAAAAATAAGATTGCAATGTCTTAATAGCTATAAAAACCTCTTCAATTATTACAAAGAACAAGATTAAAATATTTAATTGATATTTTTAATTATTTTTAACATTTTCACAGTCGTAACTCATGTTCAACTCAACCGTAGATATCATGTCAGAACATTTTTTGGGGATGAGGTGTTTGGCATCAACAAAAATGCTTGGGCAATGAATTGAAATTTTATTATCTGCACGAGCATCTTGAAAAAAAATCAGCGTTTAATAACGCGTTGCCATTGCATTTACAAAAACTCTGATTAAAAAAATAAGCTAAGGACTACAGCCAATAAAACCTAGAAAAATGTCATTTTGAGCATATGATTATGTGAAATGAAATAAATAGGAAATGTGATATTTTTTAACAATCCATGCGAGACAAAGTTTTTTATGATCGTTTGCAATGCTAAAGTGACTCATTCAATGAAACAATTAAAATGAATAAAATTATAATTTAACTTGCACGAGCACGTGGTGCTCGGCCGTTCAAGAAATGATGTTCTGACACGATACATTGAAATAGGCATAGCAGATTTCATTTTAAACTTTATTTTTATAATATTTTATTTTTTCAAATTTCATAATCAAAATGCTAAATCTTCCAAAACATTTTTTTTATTCAAAGCACTCATATAGATCTCTTCTGAAATGTTGGATTGTGATATGTGATTATCGCTTTCTGCTAGCAGTGGTTCCGGTAGCAATATTAATATCAAGACAAACTAAATACGCGTAATAAAGTATTCATCGATATTTCAACTGACAATTTTTTTTAGTATTTTTTAAATTTTGCAAATTTTTTCGTAACATTTTAATGTTTTAAGAAACTTGTTGCTATACTCAAATGTTACATGTGACATGTAATTATTGCATTCTGACAGAAGTAGTTTCAGAAGCAATAATAAAATATCATATATTTTTCTTTCTAGTATTTTTGCCATTTGACATTTTGATATAACAACTTTAATTCTTAACCATTTTGAACAAAATTATACACAAAAAACGCTATGTTACTTAAATCCTAACGTTTAATTGAACATATAGAAGAAATACATTTTATTTCAGAATTGTTCTTCATTCTCATTCAAGACACTTTAAGCCCAATAACATATTGCTCCCATGTCTATAAACTAAAATGCTTTTCGTACTAAGATTATCACAATGCTCTAGCCAAACAATCTAATTAGATGAAACAGTATATAGCGCTCCTTTTCAAACAGTAACCCTAAACAGCTCAACTTATCGTTCATTCCGATCCACACGCAACTCTGAGTTATTTCTTCTCACTTCACTTCAGGGTGTTTCAACGGGGAGGAGGGGTCCGCTTGATTGAAGTATCAGAGGGATCTACCAAGTAATCCATCAACCGCGTGACTGTTTCTCTTAATTCCGGAGATACTCGGGATGTCTTGACACTCTTCCAATTGCAGAAGTGCATTTTGATGAGGGTGGGGATCGGGGATTAAATAGAAAGGGGGATACCCCTCGAAAAATCCTCCCACCGGCTTACTCGTGGGATGAGTTGTGAGGGTCAGTTTATTGCATTTTGTTGCGAATCGATGCCCCTAGCATTCGAAAACAGCACTTTGATTTTGAAGGGGGGATTTCTTATATCCTCTAGTATTTCAGATACTGCAATTTAAAAAATTGTTTCAAAATCTATGACCCATGAAGCATTTTGCGCTTGTGTTTCAATAAAGTAAAGTGATTCGACGCCGTCTTTTATTGAATTTCAGGAGGGAAATGTCTATGGAAAAAATATATATATTGATGTTTAGATCTTTGCCATTTTTTATTAGGAATTGCGAGGAAATCAAAGATACATGCGATGAGATTTTTGTGTGTTATGAAAATTCCGGTATTCAGATTGTGTGCTTGCATTTAGTTATTTAGTTTCAATCTGAAAAGAAATCTAGTAGTTACTATTACATAACCTATTATCATGTGACAACATGATGTTGTTTTGGTTACATAGTTTTGTGGTGTATCAGAAGAAACTTAGGCAAGAAATATTCGTTTTTTCATTGGTAGATAGCTAGCCACTTGACCAATGACATTTGATATTTATTTTGACAGTATTGTTTGAGATATTTAATTAACCCCTTAACCGGTTTGCCCGTAAGCCGTACGTGCATCGATTTATCGAATTTTGATAGTTGTAAATAAAAAATAAATCATTCATAACAATTATTATTCAATAGTAAAATGACTTCGAATACGTGGATAAACCAAGTATTCCATGGATTTCCATTTGAATCAAAATAAGAAAATATTCCCAAAATAGAAGGTGTCATCTTATTAGATAGCAAGGAAAATAAACCGGTTAAGGGGTTAAATACCTAATCCATTGTTTTTTATTTGTCGTTTCTATGAAATGGCACCATCTTCTAGTTTTTTTTTACAATTTATTACTTTTAAATAATTAATCTCGCACTCAGAAGAATATCGGTTTAAAAAAAATTCTTTTTCAGTTTTAGCTGTCGCAAATTTGTAAAATGCGACTTATATTTATTCTATAATAACATTATAAGGGCATTCCTACTAATTGTATTTCTCAAAATACTGTAAATATTAGAATATACTTTTAATATCAATCTGCATTACGTTTATTAGATTTTACCACAAATACAATAGCTACCAGTCATAAGGAATGTTTAGTCAAAATTACTAGTTTTTCTTATCTTAAAATAGGTTGAACTCCAAAACTTTGTTTGCCAGCAAGAAAAATTTTAAAAATTATCATTACAGAGAGTGATGTCTCGTAATTTTTTCAAGCCGGTTTAAACTGGTTAATGGCTTAAATTATTTCAGACAAATAATCCCTTCAAAATAATAATGCTCTCTCATTATAACTTAAAATTTGCGACCATAGATTTTTTTTTCATTTACAGACAATATTTATGAATTGAAATTTTTTAACTGTGCATATAAAGAAGAAATAAAAAAAATCAAATGGGTATACTAACGAGGTGAGAAATAGATATATTAGCCTCTTAAAAAATTTAATTATCCACTTCAATTAAAGAAATATTTATAATTAAACGATGCATAAATCTTATGCCGAAATCTACAAAGCCTTTTAGCTTTTTTAAATGAATTGTCGAAAAAAAGGGAATTAAATAATTTAAAAATAAACTTACAAGTCTATTAACATATAAATTTGAGTCTGTGTCCCAGACAATCAAGTAACATAAATAACTTTTAAAGTCAAAGATACAGTCATTTTCTAATACCAAACCATATAGTCTGTATAGATTTCCCCAATTTTTATTTTATTTGATGGTTACTGCTGTGTATAAACATGATCATTAGATACGTATCATTAATATCATCCGTTTTCGGGAGAAATTTTAAAAGTATACTTCCTATTTTTTATATAAGGATACGGAAACGGACTATATATTCCAGCTCATGTGATTGCACTGATTTCGCCACTTTCTGATTCATCGACAGCTCACAATCCCTGAAAGTGTCATCAGTGTCTCTCTGTCTAATTTTCTTCATTTTTCATAGATATTCCAAGATTAATGCTTGATACAATCCTATGTTTGAGGAGCATGATATTTTTCGTCATTTTTTATCGGTAAATAACGAATCAGTGTTTCAATTAGAATCATATTAGTAAAAGTTGCCTTTCATTTTATATAATAATATACTCTGGTATTTACGCATTATACCGTCCAACTATATAGCCAAATTAGAAGTCACCGTTAATGAGTTGCTAAACCGCCAATTATGGCAATTCGGCGATGGTGTAATCCGTTGATCTTTATCGCCAAATTTAAATCCGTCGCCAATGAGCTACTAAACCGTTGGCGATCGTTGACGAAGACGGTATAATACGCAAGTACCTATACACTTTATCAAAATTCGATTATATAACTAAATAAAAACTATGAATAAGGTTGGCGAACACCTGGTGATAGAATCGACTAATATCGTTTTGATGTCTGTATAATATCAGAAAATAGATATATATTGTTGACGATCTTGTAACTGATAATAAATCTTGAGGATCTATAATTTTATTTGTAACGTTTTTTGTTATTCGCCCTATTATCATGCGAATGAATTGTTAAACCGTTTTTAATATTAGTTTTTAATTTTAAATATTTGCCTTTTTTACTTAAAATGAAATCTTAAACTAAATTTTTCAAATTTTCTCTCTTAAATTTAATTTTTTTCAATATGTAATAAATAATATCATTTATTTGGAACAATTTGGTATTATTTATTACACACAATCTACCTCTTGCGCTATCAAACCCATCAAATAAATCACACCATCAATCATGAAACGGAAACAATGGCACAGGAGGAGGAGAGAAGTGAAATTGAATATTTCTTGAGACACCCTTTCTTTTACGAAATAAAGCCGTGATCTATTAAAGAAACGATCCCAGTCGTTTATTTTCGTCCTTGAAAATACTTCTTATAAACACCTATCGTTTGGAAACGCTCGAGAGCAGTAATTTTCGCCTTGAAAAAAAGATTATAAATAGACTTCGGCAATCAATAAAGGAGGACTTGTCGCAGTTAAGAACCAATAGCAGAGTTTTATATCAATAAATGTATCTCTTTCGACAGATATATTGAATAAAATGTCAGGACACTAGCATACAATGTATCAAGTGTATTTGTTTGAGTGAAAATATATAGAAACCTTTTGAGATCGTTTATTTTTCACCATTCATTTAATTTTGTTGAGAAGTTTCTAAAAAAAAGAATTGAAATGTTTCATGTAAATCTTTTTACTTTCTCTTATATGAAGTTTATAAAAAGACACTATTGTAACTGTCTGAAAATTTCGAACCCTTAAATTAATACCTTTTTGAGTTCGGAGAACATATTTTAGGAATTATGCATGCCTGTGGCAATACAATAGATCAAAACTATTTTCAGATAGATATAAAAGATTGAAATGAAATCTTCTTGAACGGCCGAGCACCACGTGCTCGTGCAAGTTCAATTATATTTTTATTCATTTTCATTGTTTCATTGAATGAGTCACTTTAGTATTGCCAAAGATTAAAAAAACATTGTCATGTATTTATTGTTTAAAAAATATCACATTTCCTTTTTATTTCATTTCACCTAATCACGTGCTCAAAATGACATTTTTCTAGGTTTTATTTGCTGCAGACATTAATTTATTTTTTTTAATCAGAATTTTTGAAAGGCGATGGCATCACGTTATTAAAAGGTGATTTTATGAGATGGTTGTGCAGATAATAATTTTTTTATTTGTCACCTACGGATTTTTGTTGACGCCAAAAACCTCATCCCAAAAACTACATCATGTTCTATGATAATAAGAAATGCGGTTTAATTGCAAGAAAGTTTTAGAGTTTACTCAAATTTTGAATAAAATCCATTCTGAAGAAGCCTCTCTGTCCGGCTGTTTGAATACAACTAAACAACATGGCTAGAAACGAAAATGTTCGCAAATAAAATTTAGTATACGGTTTTATCATCTAAAGTATGGTAAACCTTAACTTCAAAGATTGTCTGCCTGTCGGTTTGTTCATTAGCATTCATATAAAAGCTAAAACTCAAATATTCAATGATTTTAAAGTATAAAATTTGACATATGATTTTTTATAATATATTTTAATTCTATGCCAAATTTAAAGTTAAAATTGATAGGACAAAGAGAGGCTTAAAATACATCTACCATTTCTTTTTACTTCTGTGATTAACGCATATCTGTGTTAAGTAACCAAAAAAATTGCCAACATTCATACAATAATTATACTCCAAAGATTCATTTTGCCGGTTTTCTGGCACAGAGGTAGCGCGTTTTCCTTGCATTCTTGGAGTCCTGGGTTCGAACATGGTTGTTTTTCTGTGTAGTATTTGTGAGACGTGTGCCTGTAACCCCCCTCCCCCTGTAAAAAAGGGGCTGTGCAAGCAAATGTGGTGAGTGTGTAGCTAAGTCGTACACTTGGTACTAAATGGCACTACTTCAAAAACAAGAGACGCTCCTTTCGGCTTAAATCTGCTGCTGTGTCAGAGGGGGACTTGTCCATAGGCAAGTGCCATAAGTAAAAACAACAATAGATTCATTTTTCCTAATTAGTTTTTGTCATGCCATTCAAATCGTTTCAAAGTATCGAGTTTGTTTAAATATAATATGAAGCATATAACTCTCATATCTGATACACTGAAAATAAAAATCTGAGTACTCCCGAAGTTCGTCTGCCTTGCGCTGTACCCATTTTGATGCGGAAGGAGAACATAGCACTTTTATTAGATGCAAAAAATTCATCTGTATCTAGCTTTTTTCCAAAAAAATAATAAAAGTTTCTCTAAAAACTGTTTTTTCAACCTTCACAACTTCATATTACACTTTATTTATTTGGTCCAATCTGGTTTTTAATCTTTACAGGCTTAGTTTAAATAGATTTATATAAAAAAGTCTGTTAATTATAACAAATGACTCTGAATCATTTGAATATATTCATCAAAGGCAGTCAACATTTTGCTTGGATACTGAAGTGAAAAAAAAACCTAATGAATTAAAAAAAGATCAAATTAAACGAATCAACTGCACAAAACATAACTTTTGTAAAGTAAAATATAACCAAAATTTTTGCAAAGGTATTAATATTAAATAGTGGAGTTTTCTTTGAAATTGATTTTTTTGCAATTTCAATAATGAGCATTTTTTGCATATTATTATTTAGAAATATAAAAAAAAATTAAATAAATAATAACAAAAAAAAACCAGACATGTAAAATATTTCAATAAGTACAATCTACTTACTCTACCAAAGTTTTATATTATTTTAATAAAGAAAATATTGGTAATGGATACCTTTTTAATTACTTACCGTTTTCACCCCATTTTCACATGATTAGCTCGAGACTTTTAGTTAGTAAAGTGCTTTCCTCAATCAAAGGGTGTCTTGAGTGTTTTTTTTATAAAACTACCATTTAAAAGTTTTCTCGTCTTCTTTCCTTCATAATCAACTTAAAAGTAAAAAAAGAGAAAAAAAAGCTATAAATAATACTAGTTTTTGGTAGTAAATAAAATGTAAGCTATTCAGTGATAACACAAATAAATTACTCAATTGCAACTAAATTATTATATTATTAAGTATTATACTGTATTATCAATATTCAAATGTGATAAATCTGAGATTACATTTTCAAAATAAAGCAACTGAGTACGTTAAATGGAGATTTGTATCTCTTTTTTTGTGTATTATGCTGACGTTTATTATGACATGACATATAAATAATCATATCCTAAAGATCAATCATGAATTTAATCCTTTGTGGTCCGATGTCGAGTGTGACTCGACATTCAAGACTGAGCATCATTTTAGCGTTTCATTTATTTATTTTTCAAATTTAATTGTTTAAAATACCTACATAATGGTTAAGAGACGTAGATTAATTTTTTAAAGAAATTCGACTTAAAAGAATTATTTATATTTATTTTTTTTAGCAATAAACAATTTTTTGTATTAGGCGAATAATTTTGCATCTAATTATTTTTCGGACTGCAAAGGGTTAAAGATGAATTTATGGGTATTATGGTTTTTATTATTTTATGTTTTATGTCTGCATATATTGAGAGACTGAACAATTTTATTTGGCTTTCATCAATACCGAAAAGGAACCGACGCTTTCCATAGCATTTTAATGAAGGTTTATTATTAATATATTTTACTTAGTTTCTATGATCTTGTATTATGGAATATTTTCTGCCGTTTAAGTGACTAAATACTATGTCAAATAATTATAGTTTGTTGGTCTTATTATTTTTTTCTTATCTGGAATACTTTTTCAGACGTTGAATTCTGGGATTATGTTTAATTGCTTGAATCTCGTACTATTCTGCATCCCTAGACGGATTCGAAGAAATTCGGTCAAAGCATAACTTTAAACAGCTAAATAAGTTATTAAACATTTTATTTTTTTAACTTTGCACTATTTAAAAATTCTTGTTAATCCCTTGACATACGAATTTATTTAACTTTCTAATTAGATGATGCATCCTATTTTGGTCATTTATTGTTAATTTGATTTTTTAATAATATACGAGACATCTGGGTTATTAACCCTTTGCGGTCCGATATCAAATGTGACTCGACATTCAAGACTGTGCATCATTTTGACGCTTTATTTATTAATTTTTCAAATTTAATTGTAAAACCCCCTATATAATGGTTTATAAATGTAGATTTTCAAAGAAATTCCACTTAAAAGAATTATATATACTTATTTTTCAGAGCAATAAACAATTCTTTGTATTAAGTGAATAATTTTGCATCTAATTATTTTTCGGACTGCAAAGGGGCAAAGCAATTCGAATTAATTTTTGCTTATTTAAATACTTAATTATGTGGCTTAGTTGCAAACTTGAAACTAAAAATTCAGTCATTCGATGCGTGATTCAGACACGTCATTGTATGCGAAGGGGCTAACACTTTTTTTCTTGTTAAAGATTGCTATCAGGGTATCAGCCATTTGAAATCAAGTATTGAAATTTGAATTTATTATTAAAAATTAAAAAAAAAAACCTTTATATATCAAGATTCTCACAATATTATGGACGTAAATGTGAATTACAAAAATCTAAAACGAATCAAGCATATTTTCATTAATATTTAAACACAACTGAATTTGAAAAACAATTATTAGCGATGGCATTCCAATGAGTACATATTACATTTGGCTTCAAAAATATGATATTTTTACTATTATTTTGATATTATGGAAGGCATCCTATATAGCATAACAGCTTATAATTTTGAAAGAAACTATTTATTTCTCTACTAACACTAAAGGTACATATTTTAGAGTATACGTTTAGGAACCAAACTATTTTACCTAAAAGGACTAAATTGTTTTCTAATATATTTTTAACATTGAGAATGAGTATGCTACTATATCATCAATGCTAACCTGGAATTTTATCAATAAAAAATTAAAATAGATTTTATTATTTTTCTGGGATAATTTCAGAAAAAAATCTCAAAGTTAATCTCACCATTTTAAAGTTCAAGGAATTGCCTTGTCAAGATATGAATTTATTTGTCGTATATAGTTTTTATGAATTCTAAAAATTTGTAAAAAACATTTTTTTGCATCATTTTTAATAATAAATTTCATTTTGGTACTGAAATTAAAACTGAGACTGAAATTAAACTGAGAAATTATAACTGTTTCATAAAAATATAATGACATGATTTTCTTTCACTGTTGGAAGCCAAAATAAATTTCCATTTAAAGAGGCATTTTTTTTCCTGATTAAAGATGCGAAGCTATACTATAGTCAATTCAAGGATCGATAAACCATTTTAGTATTTGTATGATATCAAGGAAATTATTTGCATTAGGGAGCTAATTAACACAATAGCTATAGCATGCAGAGGTCTAACTAAAATTTGATTTGAAAATTCTTTGGTGATATTGAAAATTAATGAATGGATAATATATTTGATAGAAATTAATTGCAATCAATACTCCTAGTAAACTAATTGATAGCCGTTAATGATTTCAGAAATCTTTTATGACATATCAAATAAAAATAATGGTACTTACGAATCAAACCATCTTTACCAACAATCGTCAACGGTTTAGTAACTCATTGGCGACGGATTTAAATTTGGCGATGAAGACCAACGGATTACATCATTGCTGGATTGGAATAATTTACAGTTCAGCAATTTATTGGCGACGACTTCAAATTTGGCGATAAAGTTGGGCGGTATAATACGTAAGTATTAAATAATTTCTCTATGTTAAATCTCTCTCTTTTAAATTTCAAATATAATAAATTCGAAAAATATTTCAATTTTGTCGCTTTTTGAAATTTTATTAAAGAAATTAAAGTCATTCTTAAGGTAAACTCTTTGTATAGATCAATGGATATAATGGAGATTTTTTATGTCTTTTTATTATATTGTATTTTATAATCTGAGTATATTTGGGGATTATAAGATACATAAAAATCAAGCAGGATTTTTTCATTGCATGATTATAGAATAAAAATCATTTCCAGTTAAAATGTTTCTCATCAATAATTCAAATGTTTTTCAAATAAATAAAATGTGTTAAAAATATTTCTATTCTTTTGCGCACATAACAAACCTATCAATATTCGCAATAAATATTGATCAAAATGTCTATTGAAAATCTTAAAATAAATTCTAAAATAATTTTGCAGTTACAACAAGCTAAATTTTTAGTAAAACTAAAGGTAAATTATTGCCCATTAAATAACTTGTTATTGTTTTTAACATCCTAATCTTTTATTCAAAATTCTCCCTTTTCATTAAAAGGTGATTTTCTATTTAATTAAATAAATTCATATTTTGATATTTGGTAGCATCATAGAAATCCCAATCTTCGCCCCTGGAAAATTTAGGATATCATTTCAACACAAATAATTTTGTTTATGACTTCAAAATTGAAGAAAAAATAAAATTAAATCATACTTTTGTTAATGATTAATTGAATAAGCTCAAATCAATGTGATTATGCATCAAATTTGAAACATCATGTTAGACTACAAAGCTACAATTGTTAAACTTGAAGGTCGTTGGTTTGAATGCGGATACCATGGTAATACATCATGTGCATGGGCTTAATAGGGATTCTAGCATAACTAATACATTTAGAGTCAAACGTCTCATTTGATATGACGTAAGGAAATGGAAAAATAACTTTCTTAAATTTCATAAGCATTTTTAATAACAAGGTTATTCAGATAATTATTATTCACAAAAGAGGTATAAAAGGGCATTGAAATTAAAAGGAAATTTCATTAAAAGAAATGGAAAAAAAGTTTTTTATGCTCTATATTTACTCATAAATATTAAATATTCTAAAAGAAAGCAGGAACTGAACAATTTATCAGGTCACTAAATGGTTCTATGCTATTCCTCCTGGCTTTGGTTTTAGTTATATTAACGTCTCATTGTAAAGAAACACAAGGGCTATTTTGATTTTGAGCCGTGGTCAGACGACGAGGATGACGCCAGGGCTGACACCCCCTCTTCACACCACACCACAGTAGTGGAAGGACGTTTGACCCTTTAGGATTTAAAATGCAACAGATCGCCTTAAGCGGCATTCTAACGACCCTTCGAATCTTCAAACGAGCCACGCGTTCCCCCGTTTTACCCCTCTTGCGGTTTCATAGGGTGCTTTGACATCTATGGACGCGTCCGAAGTTTCCCATCAAATAGTCGGTAAAGTGGTCAGGTATCAAAGCAACCCAAGAAACCGCAAGAGGGGTAAAACGGGGGAACGCGTGGCTCGTTTGAAGATTCGCAGGTCGTTGCAACTAGATTACACATAATTTACGCAGCAACTAGAATTATACACACTAGAATTTGGTGGAATCGGATCTTGAACCAGAAACTCTATGACTCACGAGTCGAGACCTAACCACTGAGGCTCTAGAGGTAAAGAGTATTTGCTTAAAATTTTATAAATGTCTTAAGAAATATATTATCTAATTTCTGAACTAAGAAATAAACTGTATTTTTATCTACTCTTTAATATGATGTTTGACTTACAAATAACAAGAAATTTTCTTTTCTTTTCATATTATGAACTATAATTTTTTTCTAAATGAATAAATTACCTATTCTCTAGTTTAGAAACGGCAGAATATATTGAGAAATTATCATATTAAATGTTAACAAAAATTTTGCATCATATTTTAATTTCTGAGATTTTTTGTCAGAAAATTTGTTTTATTTAAAAATCTTAGCCCTATTCCTCCTGAGGATACGCTTCAAAGAAAGCATCAACTTGCATTACTGAATGTAAATTGGCCATAAAAATATCTAAATGTTTTTAATTCCTTTCTTTTTAAGAAACTTAAGTGAATATTTAAAACAAATAAAATAAATTTTAAAATTATATTTCACGATCCTGATCTTATTTTTCTGGTTCTAGAACTAGTTTTGTGTTCTATTGACAAAGAGCTCATTTTAAGTTTTTATATTATTACTTTTTATGATTTATTTATATTACTTTATAATGACTGATATCCTTATTGATTAATTTAACATTACAAAATTCTAAATCGCATCAGTTGTTTCTAAGTCTAGTTTTCGCTCTCTTTATTTGTAGAAATTTGTCATTAACAAAAATTCAAACTTAGATAAAGAATCTTCCATGCCTACAAAAGTATTTTATGCTGACTTTTGTACTTAAAAGCATTGTTGCTTTTCGGATGAATCTTGGTTCACTTCTTGCTGATTAAGTTTGCTATCCTCTTTTGTCCTGGTGTCCTGAGTAGGAACGAAAGTTTCAGAATTCCTGAGGATTGACAACGCTGACTTCCTCATGACTTCTGAATTCTTTTTCTTCTGTAGCGTGACAAGACTAGAGAAGATGCATTTTAGTAGCTTTCACCAACTTTGAAAGCATTTAGAAATGTGTCCAGCTTGCCAATTGGTTTGGAAATGAAAATTTCTCTTTATATAGAGCCGATAATTACCAATCATAAAAGATGTATTATCTTGGTGGGTACTTGGTGGACGTTTTATATATAGATAGATTTAAAAAGTGCAGGTTTTATTTACATAGCTATTCCCTTTTATATATATTGTTTTCACTTGTACAAGGACTTCTTAAAGCTATATTTCTGCTAAAATATGATAAATATTACAAATTACGAGCAAAGACTGTACTGAAAATTTCATCCTGAGCTCAATGCTTTTTCAATTTCTACTATTAGTTCACACTCTCCCTGACACAGCCCGTTGATGCATCTGAGGATTTAAGCCGAAACAAGCGTCTCTTGATTGAAGTAACGTCAACTATGGCAAAGAGTATGACTTTAGCTACACACTCATCACATTCGCATACATGTATATGTATATACACATACACACACATATATACGTATATGTATATACACATACACACACATATATACGAATATGTATATACACAAACATACATACACACATATATGTATATACGCATACATCCTTACGCACATATATATGTATATGTATATACATGTACATACA
Organism: Argiope argentata; assembly: GCA_026289955.1. Taxonomy (NCBI): domain Eukaryota; kingdom Metazoa; phylum Arthropoda; class Arachnida; order Araneae; family Araneidae; genus Argiope; species Argiope argentata. The sequence continues at coordinate 2,025,742 of JAOUZG010016644.1, read as the reverse complement.
TACACACGCATATATATGTATCTATATATGCACATACATATATACACACACATATATGTATACGTATACACACACACACACACAGTTCAAATTTTCAATCGTTAATAAAATACTTTTTATTCATCCATACAAGTTCACATACATTTTTTAACATTTATAGTTGGTGGGGCTAGATGTTAATACAGTTTTTTCAAATATTTATTCATTAATTCATTTTAATTAATTTTTAAGAATTTAAATAGAATTTTAACAATTTGTAATGAAACTTGAAATTAACGGGTCATAGCTCAATCGATAAAATGCAAGGATTTTTTTAAGTAAAAGTGAAGAATGCGATTTCGATTCTTGCGAAAAACTAATAACTTATTGATAAATTATTTATATTAATTGCAATTGTTTGGCAAAAAGTAACTAATATAAAAATTTTTTTGACCTAAGTAGAAATTGCCTTTAATTTTTTTTAATATTAATTGTTATAATTAGCTTGTTCGGAGACAAAAAGATCTGCTAGTAGGCAATCAAACATTATTACAAAAATATGTTTATTAAAATTCAGAGATTATATGATATGAATTTAATCAATATCTTCAGGTAGAATTATTTGACTCTTAGAGTATCTTCTCATTATCTATTTTGCGTAAGAGAGATTAAAAATAAGGTAAAAATTACAGTTATCTCATAAAAATATATCTTTAATATTCGATATAGAACAATATACTGTTTAAGGTTGATGAGATATCCAATTTTGTTGAATTGCACTCTCTTCCCCGGAAACTAACTAATAATTAGTTGCCTGAACTAATTAGAGCCTTTTTCAATAAACGCAACTCCCCGACTGACCTCGTGATATACGGGGAAG
>JAOUZG010016644.1:2010013-2024873 GCA_026289955.1 Argiope argentata | reverse complement strand
TGATATACGGGGAGGGGAAAAAATCTATTCCATTTGTCGAGTAGGGAAAAAGAGTGCCAACAAACGAAGGGTGTGGAATTCTTTTCAGCCCCTGTCAAGAGGCAGACACCCAAGACTTATTTCTTACCTGGATTTATGGGAGAGGGAACAAAGATGGAATTTTAAACCCATTTAAGAGAGCGAAGGAATGCATTCTTCCGCATTATTTATAGACTGAATTGTTGGAAGAGTTGTGAACCAAATGGAGCTGTTTCTGTTCTAGCACTGTTCTAGAATTCTCCGGGAATAAATTCTCTCTGCTAGGCTTTGAAAGTTTGATTAATGCCCTCTTCCATCTGCGAGATATTTTTATCTACCTTCGGAAAGCGTGTGGAGAGAAATGATACAAACTTTCCCAAAAGCCAAAGCTTAACGTTTCTCTCTTTTAAAAGGGAAAAATGGTCCGCAGTTGAAGAACGAAAGGGAAATTTAAGGGGAAGGTTACATTAATAATAACAAGAAAAGGGGAAATAATCTATGTGCTGTAGTGGTTTAATGAAGAAAAACTCTGCGGAACAAAGCACCAGGAAAGTATTTTGATTCGAAATTCAAAAATAAATCTTGTCCCTTGAGAAAGTTATTTTTAAGATTACCGACGACAAGGTATGAGGGAGAAAACACTAGTTTTTTTTCAAAGTGAGAGATTAAATGAATATCAGCGTGAGTAGAGCATCGAGAAGTATCGATATTATGGCACCACCAAATTTCATAAATCAATTCCCTCTCAATTAATATCCATCAGATATACTTAATTAATTCCTTTTTGGAGTTCTCTATAAATGCAAAATTTTCTTCAAGATTTTATCGTTATTTATATTAGTTTTCTCGCCTTATTCTAGCTAAAAAATCCAATTAATTAGTGCAAAATATAACCATTAATAGTCCCCCCCAATGGGAGTGGGCACCTCGTAATGAGAAAAAAAGGTATCCAGAATGATGTTTGGATATCAACACACTGGAGGGTACACAAATAGGGGCAGGGGTATGGCGCCTCTCATCGATGAACGGGACGTACTTCCTTTGGAAAGGGTTGTATCGTGACCGGTGAGGGCTCTAAGTACTCAATCACAGCTCCCAAACTAGTATTGCTGTTGCGGTGGTCAGGTCATTCAATTTTATGTTTTCAAACCGTGTGCCTTCAGGGCGGATCGGAGAGTCAGAAATGTATAACCCTTAATAGCAGATAATTTTTATGAATATCGAACAGAAGAATAAAAGGGAGATAAAATTTTAAACAGAGTGAGATATTCAATAATCATTTAACATTTTGGGACAATAAGAATTGTTAATAGGTAGAAGAGTTGAGGCATTCATTGTGAATATCGCGTTCGTCACTAAGTTTTGATGAAATCAATTTTATGTCCAAAATGATATCCATGAAATATACTTTCTGAAGTAATTTCATGTCCAAAACCAAAATCCAATCCAATCCATGTCCAATTTCTCTGTCGAATCATTAGTGCATGCTCCAAAATCAAAATATTCAGCTGTATCTGCTAACTTTTAAATGGATTTTACAGAAAAGTAAAATATTTGATATTTTATAGCTGCATAAACTATTTATGGTTAGAAATCTATAGAAACGTTTGGGTTCTATAGATTTGTCAACCAAAATCAGTTTCCATATTTCTTACTATGAAACTATTCGATGCACATGCAACCTAAGACCCATACGCTAAATAAATTTCTGCAAAATTCAGAGTGAAAACAGTTTGTGTGTGCGTGTGTGCAGTTTGCTTATTAGTCCTAATATAACATAAAAAGATGGACCACAAGTTAGAATTCTAATTCGTTAAATCGTGACTATGGATTAAAAGAAGATCATGTGCCATCTATACTAAGATACCTTTATCTGAGACACATGATGTTAATCCTCCTATTCCCTTAACGATTATGTTAACTAATGGCACTTGCCATGGACAAGCGCAAAAATTTTAAGCTGATTAAGCGTCTCCTGTTTTGAAGTAGAGCCAACTAGGGCCAAGAGTACGACTTCTCACTCATCATAATGCTACTCACTCATCACAGTCGTTTGCACATCCCCCTTTTAGACGAGGGCACTTTAATACACCTCATAGATAGCTCATAGAAGAACAAAAATCCTTTAACCGGGACTCGAACTCGGGATGCTAAGATCCGGAGGAAGACACGTTAACTCTGTGCCAGGACGCCAGCTTTAAAGATTTTAATGCTAGTCAACGAAAAAATTTGAATAAAAATTTTTGGAAGATATTGAGCAAAGAACTGACAATGAATCAAATGAATTTTAGGTGCTGCATCTTGGTAGAGAATTTCAATTAGACAATCAAATAAAGAGTTAAACATAAATTTTGCAACAAAGTACAGTATTTGAAGGTTTTAATAAGTCTAGAAGACAAAAATTCAATTATAATTTTTAGTACGACATTAGAACAAAAGCATTCCTTTAGTATATTACGTAAACAAAATGGCAAAAATGAGCCATCTAATAATGGATAAAGTATTTTGGAATCCTTTATATATTTGCATCAACTACAAATGAAAATCGATTTGTGAATTAGAACGAAAATTTAAAAAAATGCGGATGAAAATTATAAAGAAAAATTATTACAAAAATGCTGCAAAATTAATCATTACTATGTTATGCTGGAACTGTTAGATTTCATCAATACTTCGAAGAAACTATAAAAAATACATAATTAAAATTAAATTTATTCTCTGCGCCAAATTACAACATAAAATTATAGAATTACAACCATTCGTGGAACATCCAATAATCAATAATATGAGATGCATTGCGTTAAGTTTGATGGTTTCAAATTATAATGCAATTCCAAGAGTAATATGGGGAAAAGGAATCAGAAGAAGGTATATAATTCAAGATGTTCTGAACAATTTTGGATGGACTTATAAATTTTTCTATTTTTTAATTACAGTTCCATGCCATTTTGCTTATAGTAGATGTTACATAATACAGTATATTTTTATCTCTAATATAATCGTAGCGTGAATTTTTAGACAATAATAGAGTGAATATTTTGAGATCCAATAGTTTCAATCATTTTTCTGTCGATACTGCTTGGGGCAATAATATCGAGATGGATGACTGTACTCAAGAGGAAATTTTTTTTCTATATTATCTAATAATAATTTATAAGGTTCGAAATGGACGCTAATGAGATGTATAGCACCTTTACTTTATGAAATAACTTATTGATTAGGTCTTTATCATTCAGTATGAGAGAATCCTAAGTTCGAGACCCTGTTCTAAAAAAACATACGTCATTGAAGTCAACAATTATTGTATTAAATATGAGGTCAAAAATGAAAAGTTCTGATATCTATGTAACATGAAATTCTAGAGGATAAGGTACAAGATCAAATTCTGTCCCTTTATCTAATCAATCTGCATAAAAAGAGTTCCAAATTATTTTTTTTTCAGTAGGACATAATCCAAGTAGTAGAATATAAATAAAATGAGGACATAATTCGATAACAGAACTTAATTCAATGTAGTTGGTGCTGCTTCGAATGACTCTTGACATAGAAAAGGTCCCTGAGCACCAACAATTAGCCGAAATGAACGTCTCTTGTTTAAAGTAGCAGCCAAATAGGGCCAAGAGCATGGCTTAGGTATACACTCATCATATTCACTTGCAGAGTCCCTTTTTACGGGGGGTGACATTCATTCAAATTACAGATAGAACACAGAACAACCATGTCCGAACCAGGATTTCAACTTGAGATGCCTGATCACGGGGATAAAGCGCTGCCCCTATTCCAGGACACCAGCATATTTCTAGGTAAGTTGATATAATAAATAAGAAAATGTGTAAATAATTTCAATTCTTCATATGGAAATAACTTGACACATATACATATTGCAATTTGAACTACTACATTTTTTAGGAACGACATTTTTCAGAAAAAAAAATTCTAATGGCAGCATTGAAAAATAATTTAATAAAGAATTCTATTTCATTCCATCATTTTTCAATTTAAACCGGTCCAGACATAACCCTAATGACGTCACTGCTCGCATAGAAATCAATTAAATTTTAATCAAGTCTCATCCATCATTTGAAGTCTCTGAAGCAATGTGAAAAGTGAGAAAGCCACCATTAATGAATGAAAAAACACGAAAAGAGCTAAATAACTATGCCAAACATAAAGTTGTATAATGCAGCCAAGGGATATTAAAATTTTCACAAAGTTTCTTGACAGAGCATATTTTTAAAGTGGAAAGGAAACCATCGAAAAATTAATAATAATATAAGCACTAATAATCGTTAATTCAAATTACTTGTAAAATTCAATCATTTCTCTCAGCAATAGAATGTCTTTCCGAAATTATTCCTTTTGAAATTGATAATATTTAATGAATTCAAATTGCATGTATTAAACAAATTTTTTTCTTCACTTTTTGGGAAAAATTATTCATCTATTAAGTTTTACTCAAGTTACATTTTCAGCCAGAAATTTTGCAGTTTCTATATTTTAGAGAAAAAAAAAAGATTTGAAGAAAAAAGATTAAACATTCACTTTCGCCTGGTTTTTCTAAAGAGATATTTATTATTAGTAAAAGAAAATCGTCTTGTATAGTTATATTAAATTTATTCAACTCCACAGTTTTAATAGAAAAAGAAAAAAATCGTTAAATTCTTAGTATTCCAAAACATTTTATTAATTTGACTGATAAACCCGGGGTTGGGATAAAATTTTAAATTTACTACTCTTTAGTTTTTACAGAAACGCATTTATTCCCAAAATTTCAACTGATAATAAAGACGAATGTTGCTATGTACGTTAGCGTGCCAAAGCGCAGTCTGTTAGTCTTAAAACTAATAAATTTGGCACATTTAGGCTTTGGAAGGTAGAAATTGACACCCTCTGCAGTTTTCTTGAAATTTTAATAAAAACTAATATTTAAAAAAATACAAAAGCGTTTGGAAATATTTCAAATCAAAATTGGTTCTTACGCCACGTTAATATATTTTTTAAAAAAATAATCTTTTTTATTGATGCATATATAATTGCAGTGCTAATTTTGCCTTGAATTTTGTAGTTTTATAAAAATATTTCTTGCATTATTTTCAATAAAAGATTTCATTAATGAAGAGAAATTTAAACCATTATTATTATTCCTTCGAATATTTAATTGGGTAATTTTCTTCACATTATTGGAAGTCAAAGAAGAATAAATTTTTTAATATTTGAATAGCGTACTAAAGGATTAAGAATGTGTTGCAATATTGGAAACTTTCGAAAGACGATTACACGAACATTTAAGTTTTCAAAAGCTTTAAACGTATAATGAACTTGACTCTGTTAAGATGGTTTATATGCCCAAATAAAACATCAGGTGTAAAAGGTAAAATAATAAGGCTTCAATTTGCGTTAATATTTCATGCTTGAAATATGTCATAAACATTAAGCGATGCATTTGACATTTAATTGAATGCAAACACAATAAATAAATAAATAAAATATTCTTGACAAAACTGCTTTTGAAATATTTGGATAATTAGTTTTTAGGGGGCTAGAAACTAATATATAATTCTTCATAACCATTAACATTATTTTTTCAACTGGAGGAATATGCAGATATCTAAAGGGGTTTTAGCTATTTAATTATGAATAAACTGAATATAGTATATTTACCAACATAAAGTTTCAGATATTATACTTCTATTTATTATCATGTCAGAACATGACATTTTTTTAGGAATGAGATTCTGTGGTGTTAACAAAACCTCGTATGCGAAAAATTGAAATTTTATTATCTTCACGAGCATCTCAAGAAAATCAGCTTTTAATAACGTGTTTCCATCCCATTTACAAAAGCTCTAATTACAAAAAATAAATTACTACAGCAAATAAAACTTAGAGAAATGTCCTTCTGAGAGCTTGATTATATGAAATGAAATAAATAAGAAATGTGATATTTTTTATATAGCAAATGTGAGACAAATTTTTTTTTGGATCGTTTGCAGTACTGAAGTGACTCATTCAATGAAACAATTAAAATGATTAAAAATATAATTGAACTTGAACGAGCACGCGGTGCTTGGCCGTTCAAGAAATGATGTTCTGGCATGATACATCGAAATATGCATAATAGATTTCATTTTAATCTTTACTTACTTTATAAATTATGAAATGAAGACAGAGAGAAAATTTGAGATAAAATCCTGAATAGATATAAAAGATGGAGCAACCTCTTTTACTTATTTTCCACTTATTTTAATTGCCTAGCGACAAAAAAATCCTACATATTTTCATGAAAAAATGTCCATAAATATCCCTGCATTAATTTTGTTAAAAGTTTTTTTTCTTGGCTTATTTGTTAATTCGGAATGGAACTAAGAAAATTTAAATTAATAAGTAGCGCAATTAATCAACACTGCTTCTATAAAGAATGATTAATCAATCATAATATCAATATTCAATCATAACATTATTAATACTTAATTCGAAAATCAACTGAAGCAAAAGTAAAAAATTGGATAATTTTGAATAAAATTGATTGCAACATGTATTTACTTTCAGTTGCTAATGTTTTATTACTATATGTGTTACAGATTATTTACTAGTTATAATAGTAATTGTTGATTTTTTTTTCTTTTTTGTGAGAATAATATTTGGTTGATTATGAAATATTATCTCAAGGATATTTGGTGAATACTTTATAAGCCAGATAATTTCCTTCGGACAGAAGTGTCACTTTTGGTCCAACGGATATGTTACTCGCCTACAAACCCTCAGATTGCAAGTTCGGGCCTGAGGCAATCCACATCTGCTTTAATGGTGAACCGGATGCGATGATGGACCATGAATAAGCAACCTTCGTACAGCTGTTGTGGAGCCCTCTCCTGGCGACAAAAGTCCACAGGCGCATTATATACAACAATCAAAACTTTACCACCAACTCACACACACATTTGCTATACGCTTGGTGCAATTGCATAGTTCGTCTAACCACGGACTCACAGCCGAGAGAGTGTGCGGTGAAATCTTCATAAGCCAGATAACATTCCTCGAACAGAAGAATCACTTTTGGTCTAACGGTTAAGTAATTCTGCTGCAAATGCTTAGGTCCCTAGAGCTATGCGCATCTGCTTTAGATATAATATATGAATACTAATTTATAATTGGTTGTTATTTATATATTATATATATATGAATATCAGAATACGCTTTGATAAATTGAGTATGCATCCCCCCCTCCTCTTTATTCTCCAGGAATCTTTAAGAAAGTTTAAGTGTTTTTCTTCGTGTATATTTATGTCAAATCAATGAAATCAGAAGGTTTATGAAAAAGACACAACCTTCATTCAACTCGTTCGGATCGACTCTGAAAATGAATTGTATAGTTCCTATATGAATAATATATTCTTATACGAACAGTATATTCATATACGAACAGTATATTCATATACGAATAGTATATTCCTAAACGAACAATATATTCCTATACGAATAGTATATTCCTATTCCTATACGAAAATTATGTTCCTATAACTATACGAACAGTATATTCCTATACCTATACGAACAGTATATTCCTATGCGAATTGTACAATTCTTAGTATGAATTCTCTAAGGCACAACCTTAGGGGTTGCCATAATTTTCTCGGTGTTATTGTCGCCTCAATTTGAGACTCACCACAAGGTCATGTACGAAACGTTTGATAAGATTGTTTTAGACCCTTTGTAAGGAAAAGATTATGAAAACTTTTTTGTATTTGTGGATTTGTATTTACAAAATTGCTTCTGGATGTGTTATCATTATTAGTTGTACCTGTCAATTAAACAATAGTTTCGCATCACTTTTATGTTTAAAGGTCATTTTTTTCAAAGAGGTTGAATAATACTCTTCAAATTAAAATATTTGTCACTATTTTCTTACAATTTTTCATAAAAGTTTTCTGAAAATATTGGCTAACTTGCAAGATGGCGCTTATATATTTTCACAATCTCTAAGATATTTTTATTATTAACATTATGATAGTAATACTGTTAGTAAAAATCGTTAATTTAAATGTAATCGCTTGACATTACCGAAGTACTGTGAATTAAAAACACGAGCTTGGAGATTAGAAACATGATGATGGAAATAACAAAAAGGAAAATCAATTAGTTAATTGTTAGAAATTAACTCCTACGATAAAAGAGCTGCTCAAAGTTCTGTAAATGCAAACTAGAATGTTACCTAATTTAGTAAACAACTGCCATTCTCATTTAAGTAATAGCATGGAAACATTTCAACAAGAATGGTACAATATATTCTTCTTGCCGTGTATCGAACGCCAAAACATTTCTATTTTAAGACATTGTATTAGTAGAAACTAAAACTTTTTTTTTTAATTTCAGCACCACCAATCGGTTTGAGATTGAAGGAATGTATCAATGCTTTTCGGAAATCTTCATAGCCATGTAAAAAATTGTCCTTATTCAATGCCACTTATTTTTTATGATTAGGGGGAATTTTTATTTGAGAATCAATATTTTCATGTGAATACTACATTTACCAAGTTTCTTAAAATCAAAATTTCAGTTTGAAAATAAGATGAAATTAGTTAATAAGATTAGAATGATAAGAATTTAAGGATTGGAAAATTATATTTAATAAGATTAATTTTAGTTAATTTTTTGTATTTATGAATTTAAAATTTTCTTCAATTTTAAATTTCAATTTGGTTTTCTAAAACGCAAATATATATGTATATGGTTAAAACTGAATTAAATTTGAAATTAAAGCTAAGCCAAACTATTATTAATGAGATATTTAAAAATATTTATTTAATCGATAATGTTCCATATATCGAAACTCTGAGCAGAAATTTGTCCTTAAAAATATCTATTTTAACATAGAATAATAAATCATTACATGATAAAAAATGATCTGGAGATATTCCACTAATAATTAAATTTAGATCTTTTAACATTTAAGACTCAATTTTTTGATTTTTAAATGTTTTGTTATTGTTTTTTCAATTCATCGTTATTTCTTAAGAAACACAGAATTTAAATCTTTAAAACATTGCATGTCACGATCAAACGGATATTACTTTACAAAAGGCTACATATTTGTAATTTGTTTTAATTTCGCACGAAATAAGTTAGATGACGTTTGATAAGATTAATTTTTATTTTTTATTTTTATCAGATTTTAGTTCAATTTATATTTGCTCACATATGAAAGAAGGAATGCTCACATATTTTTTTCATCTTACATCTGCGGAAAGTTTAAAATGTATATTATTTCAATGCAGTTAAAAGTAGTATCGCTCAGTACACTGCGAAGTGACTGTGAATATAAAAATACTCTTTGTACACATGTATATATAATATGATCTTTTAGGAAGCTTTACACTAAGGACCATGTGCACTTAGCTCGACATAGCACGTGACGTACTAATTTTATTTCACTTGCTGTGTTGTGTTAATGTCATAATGCCTTCTATGATCTTTTTATACGAATACTAATTTTCAAAAGTAATCAAAAATTTTGGTAACTGGTTACAATTATTTGAAATTTTCCGTTTTTAATTGGAACATGTAGCAAAAATATGAAAATCATATGCTTACAAAGGTGTTGTAAGAGGGATAAAAATTAAATCAACTAAAGCTTGTTTTTTAAATTAAATATTGTATGAATAAATTTACATAATGTTCTCGAGGTACATCTGATTACCTGACCACAGGCCAAAGTGACTATTAAGAGAATGGTGGACTTGTTTAAAGCATGCAGCATTTTTTTAAAAAAAATTCCCATAGAGATAAAACATTTTTATGCTCATATATTCGAATATAAACCATTAAATATACTTGACATAAATGAAACCATTTTTTTAAAGAAATTTAAAAAATAACACTTACATTTTTTTAAATATTCTATTCAAAATTATATATAAGCCTTATTTCTAAATTATTTCTTATTATTTTATATAATGATATATTTGGAAGAAAAATTTAGTATTATTTCCTAATTAAAACAAATTTTTAGAAATATTTTTATACTCTGCTTTGAACTTATTTGATGATTTTTTCAACATACATTTACATTTAATTTTTGAAATATAATAATAGAACCAAGAAACGTGTAATAATGTTTAATTTAATTTTGGCATGAACCTTTTAAATAAATTTTGCCATTTTCTCAATGGTTATGAGATGAACATTTCAAATCTGAAGAAATCCTCATTTTGAGAAAAACGCATCAAAATCATACTACATCAATCATCATTCATTTATTATAATCATTATCAACTGCATTATTTATAATACTGTTTTTGTAGGTGATTGTGTGTGTGCGCGCGGGCGCGCGTGCGTGCGTGCGTGTGAAAATTAAATTTTAGAGGGAAATTTTATATTTTGTTTCTTTTTTTTATTTCAAAATCCAACATCTTTCTGATTGAGAAAGATCTGATTTCAAACAATCTTCAGTACAATAGAGTAAACACTTTATGTTTGTATAAAATTTAATTTTAAGTTAGTTGATAAAGAAATACATTGAAAAAGGAAGCGTGCAAACATACAAATACTTTGTATGTTTGCATTCAAAATTTACAAATGCTTTGCATACAAACATACAAATGCTTTGCATCCTATCTGAACACTTCGTTAAGCTGTTTATTTTATTTAATGTAACTTTGTTATTTCAACCTAGTGGTAAAATTGGCAAACATAATCTTTTCCTCTGCCAATATTATTACGACATAAAATAATTTAAAAATGTAAAAAAAAAGTTCCAATGTACATGTTGTTTTGTAAAATTGTTTATTTTTCTTTACAGGTAATATTTGTGTGAAAGATTTCTAAACAACAGGGAAGGGTTTTATTATAACTCGATGAAGCCCTAAGCTATAAGGCTCTTTATAACTCTATTTACATAGCACATTCAATATATCTGTCCTGGCAAAGGGCGTCTTCCCCGTGTTCTGAGTGTCCTGGGTCCGAGTACCGGTTCCTAAAATAGTTGTTCGTCATCTTTTCTACCTGTGAGATGTGTACCCTGTAAAAAGAGACTGTGCAAGTGAATATGATACTTGATTAGCTAAGACGGACTCTTGGCCTTAGTTGGTGCTAAAAGCAAGAGACGCACACTCCGTTTAAAATCGCTACCTGCGTTAGCGAGTTGGCATGTATCATTAGAAACAACAACAACGCTTGCTGACTCGCATATTTTTTCTAGATGGAAATAGGAAAGTGGAACTTTAATTTTTGTGTATCGTATGTGTAAATCCCCAATGCGACCCTGCACTATCTGGAATGATGCATAAAAATTGGGAAGAAAAACGCCTCTACTTATCAAGATGATTATGTTATGCGATTATTGGATCAAAAGTTAATGTTGAAGAAATCCTAAAAGTTTATCGCCATGACAATTTTTGAGTCAGATACATAGTAAATCGTACAATGTGTACTTAAGTTTTAATAACACAAATTCCCATTATAATTTTAGTGTGGCAAGATTCAACCCAAAAAAAGTTTCAACATTGAAAATGAAAGGGATCAAAAGTAAAAATCTGAATTGTTGTTATCAATGGAACTTGCCATGGGCAAACGAACTAATGATCGTCAGCGATTTTAAGCCAAAAGGAGCGTCTCTTGTTTTTGAAGTAGCGCCAATTAGAGCCAAGAGTACGACTTAGCTGCACACTCATTAAATTCACTTGCACAACCCTTTTTTACCGGGAGAGAACAATCAGATACCTAAGAGATATTACACAGAAGAAAAACCATGCCTAACTAGGATCCGATTCCGGGACTCACAGATCACGAGGATGACGTGCTAATTTTGCGCCAGGATTCTGGAAAAATCTGAATTTACTTCAGTCATGTACATTTAGTTCATATATTTATCTGCAATATTGATAAAATTCCTCATTTCTGAATAATCTATGTTTAAAATTTTGTTTTTATCTGTTTTTTTTTATTGAACTTTCATAGATATTCTTATTTTCCATTTTTTTTTATTTGTTTTCGCTTACCCATCAAGCCCAATTTTTAAGTTCAGCATCTTTGCAATAAAATGATATTTTCTCCAGTTCGAATGCAATAATCATTCGAAATTCACAACTATCGCTTAAGTTGAGACTAAACGCACTCTTCTAAACCTGAGTCTTATCACCCTCTCCCCTATCTGGGGTTGATGGCCCAACGGGTATTCAAGTCAGTTAGAGGGAACCCAAGATCTCTGCTCGCATGATTTATTTTTTTAATTTAAATTCGTTTTTCTCCTCCCCCTAGAGGATCTTAGGGGTTTGGGGGTGCATTTCATCAGGGACCTGGTCGTGACTTGATTCGTGAATGGCGCACTTAGGGTAAAGCGGCCACTTTTTTGTCCACTCTTGGACGGCTTCCCATTCGGAAATTGATTTGACGTGTTAAGTGGAATGCCGTACGTTGACTGAGAGCTCGAAAGTTCGTGAGAGGGGATGCCATCCCCACTCGGAATTTAAATGAGGTGTGTGGCGGAAAAAGTGCTTACCATAACGAGGAGAAATAACGTCATCTTATCAGTTTCATTTTAATGAACTTAGAAATGCCGTTAACGAAAAGCTCAACTAATTGAGAATCAACCTATGAATTAATTTTTGCAACATTTTATATATTTGGTGATAAAGTAAAAGGGGTGTTAGCATCAAAAGAAATAGACCCCCTAGATTTTGATGAACAGTTTTTTTTAAAGCTTTATAATTCTTCAATTCAGAAAAGATTTTTTTTTCATTTAAAATATTTTTTAATTATTTCTTATTAGAACCGCATGTTAAAAACAAAGTATATTAACAGAAAATTGAATTTTAAGCCTCTTTATAATCATCCAGATCTCGAATCAATTAATGTCAAATTCATTTTGTTTGAAAATCTATTGGTATATCGGCGTATAACTCTGCGGTTTAAAATGCAGATTGTAAACTCCCGATAAGAAATAAAATAAGCGTTTCTAATTTTAGGGTATTACTACAAACGATTGAAAGTGTATTCAAAAGAATAAAATAAAACACAGGCTGCGTCAACTCCAAGTTAGCGAGTGTCTGACTCTTTCTATTTTTTGCCAACATAATCCTCGTTGCCAGATGCAACAGCAGAAAAATAGTGTCATTCAACACAGAACAATATTTAAAATGTTTCTGAGGAAATCACTTCTAAACCAAATATGAACGATTATAACAACTAAACAATTACAAAACATTAATAATTATTTATAATACTTAGTTACGTATGAATCACAATGATTTCCGATGATGAGTTGAATTACTCACAACCTGTTCCTACAGATCCATCGTGTGCATATATATAATTCAAAACAACAGTACAAATACAATACAACAATTCAAAAACAAGCTGGATGTATATAATTTAACATAAAGTTTTATCAAGTTTATTATGATGACAAATTTGCCGAGAACAGAATGAAATGCGTAATTAAATAAATTGTTTTTCGTGATCTAATAATTGTTATGCACGATTAAATTAATTTGTTTATTTGTTTGTATATGAACATGGTTAGGAAAACAGATTTAAATTAGATAAATTAATTTGGCCTAATTTCTTTACAGTGAAATTGTAAAACTAAATTAAGTTTTCGATACAATTTATCATAGAAAAAAACCCCAGATAGCGCTTAATTTCGGTTACTATTTTACAATGCAAATCTGATGTCGTAAACATGAAGAACAATTATAGTAAAGAATAACTTCGTTAGAATTTTCAAACATGATTGTTCATAAACCATATTTTGAACTTCAAATTAATTCTCTACATTCATAAAGTATATGTATCTATCATAGTAAATATTTTCTTTTTTGTAAGATTGGATTCATTTAAGTACTGATTTATAATTATATGAGCTCTATTTTCGTATAAATTTTGTATTTGATCTATTACTAGCTGAAGAAAGCGGCACCTGATTCTCTAAAATTAAAAAAAAAATTAAAAATTCGGTCAAGGACAATACATAATAACCATTAACACCACAAGTAATGAAATTATATTAAAAAAACATTGTCTCTAAGGATAGGACAAACTTATATATTTATGTTAATATTTTAATGCTGGTGTTATTCAAACTTGAAGTACAAGTTGATAAAGATATTATATGACATTTGCTTTTAATTATAGATTAATTGCTTGTAGTCATGATTTCGTTCTTCGGTATAAATAGTTGTTTAAAACTTTCACAACATATTCTGTAAAACGCTATCATAATAATTTTTAATGGATGTATTTTATAACCTACCATTTTTGTTGCACATACAATATTACACAAAGTCTTACCCTGATTACAAAGAAATTATTGTTAAAAAAAGTCTAATGTTGTTTAGAATAAAATGACAAAAATACAAAAGTGAATTACAAAAATATTTAGGAAGTTTTTGATGAAACTAACTATGTCCGCAAATTTCAGTCTGAATACACTTGGTAGTTCGAGAATTATCAAAGAGGATTCGAATTTTTACCAATAATGGTTCAACATTTCGTCTTGTAACAGCAGACACAACAGCCTTTTTCAATCAACATCACACCAATTTTCAGTGTAACTATAAATTCAATTGTTGAAAATATTAGTGTTGAAAATATTACTCGGTCCTTTGTATCATTAAAAAACTTATATTGAACAATAACGATCAATTTGAATTAATGGAATCAAAAAAATGAATTGATGTTTTCCCCTTGTTGACGTCTTTTCTAAAATAAACTAAAAAAATTCTAACTTTTTCTACTATTAGTTTCCCTATGTTGTGAACTTAAAAAATTTAGGATTACGTATGTTTTAACGTAAGAATGTAATAATATTATAATCAATAGTATATATATATAGAACTTTTTTAGT
>JAOUZG010016644.1:1990421-2003900 GCA_026289955.1 Argiope argentata | reverse complement strand
TCGTGAAATTGTCAAAATTATCCTTTCTTGCTTAGTAATTCAGTTCAATTCAGACATTAAACAATGGATGGTTGATTCTTTATCATTATTTCGCGTGCATATTTTTAGATGGCACTAGTTAATTAGATGATGTCCGATATTAAAATATTGTTTTAGCTTCAAGGAGGGCAAATTATTTATTGTGTATTCATATTCACCCTATACCAATGTCAGACTATATCTTTATCAAGAACGGCTGAGGAATAAGCCGGTGAAGATTATTTGGAAAGGTATCTTAGATTTAGTTTATGTATGGTGGCCATTCAAAATGCTGTATTTTTAAACGCTTCCTCTAATGATGAATAAATAATCATATAATAATATTATAATTCAATAATATTCCATATATATAACATAGAATTTCATTTATAAATTATACAGAGATACTTCCTATATTCAATCTTTGAACTTTTTTTAAATATCCTATAAATAAAAAATTGCGAGGGCAATCAATTAATATGCTTATCTGTATCTTATCATAGGTGGTATCAAAGTGGTTTCCTGCTTTAAAGCCCTTTTGCCTTCAAAAATTTAAACCAAACAGTTAAGTTCACAACAGTATATTAACTTCTAAAAGCTGTCAGATCTTCAAATTCTCCACCATTTAGTCAAAATATTTCTAATTAAACCTCGCCAGAGAAATAAAATAAACACTTACGAAGGCCTTCGTCAAAATCATTAACAATCGACAAAAACTTTCTTTACACTTTATGCTAAGAAATAAAAAAAGAGGATCTTAAATTAATGCAGCGAAATGATTAATAGTGGATTTTGAGTTACAGACTTTTATAAGCATTTTTAAAAACTTCACAAGAGTTTAATCTAGTTCATTGCTTTTTTCATGCTCCAGGGCTTTCACTTAGGCGACTCCATCCTTCGAAGTTCAATCACAGGAGCCAATTCGGGAACACTGAAGGTTGAAATATGATGGATTTCCCCCAAACTCTCACTATTCTTCTACCTTTCCCAAATGACTGGCTCAGGTCTCCCCACTGTAGACATGTGTTGTTCAGTTTTAATTAAACACTTCGCAAGGCTGGCTGCACCTTCGTCAGATAAATGCCTCTCGTTCTCTGCTGGTGGGTTATTAATTCTCTCTCTTCCAGAATTTCACGGTCGCCTTGCACTCGGGAAAGAGATGTCATCTGGACAAAGTTGTGCTGTTGCCGTGGCCGAGGTATTTCGTTCCAAAGTATCTCAAATATGCGTTCCTCAGACAGGTGATTTCGCAAAGCCAATCGGGCGTGTGAATTCCAGTGAATCACACGCTCGGTAAAGTTGGTATTTTTAATACTGTGAGTCGGTGTCTGAAGCTGCTGAGTGGAAGCACAGTGCAGAAGCTGGGGATAAGAATGGGAATCCTGTCTTATATAAGATTAAATGTAAAATTTGAAAATATAACTCGATATTTTCATTCTTATCTGTATTTTCTTAAAGTCATTGGGTTTTTGCTCTCTATTGCCATTTTTTTGAATTACTGATTTGTTTGGCAATTATAATTAAATACATACATTCAAAGGTAAAATTTGTATAAATTTGATAATTAGGGCGATTTTATAAAGGCAATTATGATTGTTATTATATGATAGTAATAAGATTAAATGTAAAATTTGAAAATAAAACTCGATATCTTATTCTACGCTGCATGTACTTTTAAATGCATTGGGATTTTGCTCTCTATAGTCAATTGTTTTGAATTGCTTTGTTTTTAACAGTTGTAATTAAATACATAAATTCAAAGATAAAATGTTTATAAATTTGATAACTAGGACGATTTTATAAAGGCAATTATTATATGATAGTAATTAATATAAAACCAGACATATATTATATTATTATACATAATTAATATAAAACCAGACATATGATTAGTATTTACATTCAAAGGTAAATTATTTGTAAATTTGATAAAATTTATCACGCAGTAGATAATTGTTATTTTATTTCATTTACAGTAATTTACTTACATTCAATAGTAAATTCCTTATAAATGGTCTAAAGTTCGATGACTCATAGATAATTATCATTAAATAAGGCATATTGATCAAAATATTTGATTAACTACTGATTCCCAAAAAATAACATATTTGCAAATGTAATGTAATCATAATAATTTAACGATAACTATTATAAAAAATCTACAGCTATTATTATGAACTAGTTTTACTCAAAGTTGAAACTCGACAAATATAGTAAAGCCATTTTGATTCAATAGTTATTAATATAAAACCAAACACATGGCGTAAAAGATTTGTAATCAAAAATAAAATGTTTAAAAACGTGATAAAATCATCCGCGTTTCAATGTTATTATTACCATAAACCATAACACTAACAAATTAATTAAATTTTCAATTAATTGCCATAAAGAGATTTTCTCACTTTCTGGTTGAATGGAGCAAAAAGTAATGTAGGACATTTTTTTTCATAAAATATCTTTTTATGGAAATTTTTGGGCCGGGGCAGCCTGGTTGGTAGGGTGTTGGATTCACATCCCTTGAGCTGCAGGTTCGGACGGGAGTAATACCACTGGGGGTATTGAGTCAGAGGTGATAAATCTCAGTTCCAGATCTAAATTATGATTTGTGGATGAATGAATGAAATGTATTAATGAAGTTCACCTCGTAAAAAGGGTTTGTGACGTGTGTGAGCTGGAAGTCATACTTCTGCCCACCGGTGCTCAGGATGTCAAATACTCAGAAGTAACTGCACCCCTCCTTCCGTTGTAAAGTGTAACACGAGAGCAATAACAACGAAAAGTTTTAATGTGTTATATTTTATATTCCAAAGTAAAAATAGATGTTACTTAATTTTAAAAATATTTATTTATTACAATTACAATACAAAATACAAGAATAATTTTAATGAAGTATAACATAAAAATAGTTAATTTTTTCTAAAATAATCTCCTGGAGATCGAATTGTTTTTCTAGTTTCTATTTCATACATTTAGATAATTTTTCTTTGTGATCTGGGCGTCCCGGGTTCGAGTCCCGTTTAGAGCATAGTTGTTCATCTGTGTGGTATATGAATGTGCTCCCCCCTGTGAAAAAGGGCTGTACAAGCGAGTGTGTGTGTCATCCTCATATGAGCTAAACGTCAGACTTCTGCTCTCGGGTGCTCAAGGATCCATAACCTCAGAAGTTACTGTACCCCTCTTTCCGTTGTAAAGTGAACACATCATCATAATTATATCATAAAATCTCACGAAAAATATCAATCCCATACATTTCATCTTTAGTTTGTTTCATGATTTTCAATGCTGCTTTATTTACTTAATTGATTTTTATGAGCTATTTCAACACTTATTTCTTCTTTTGGCTGTTCTTCAAGATCATACATTAAATATAAGGTACTTAATTATTATACCACCAATCTTTATCACCAAATTTGAAGTAATCGCCAATTATGACAATACGGCAATTGCGTAATCTGTTGATCTTTATCGCCAAATTTAAATCCGTCGCCAATGAGTTAGTAAAAATTTGGCGATCTTTGGCGAAGACGGTATAATACGTAAATACCAAATTTACTCCTAGTTACCCAAATAAAACTGTTTTTCGGGATTCTAAAGCTAAATTTGGAATAAATTATTTATTGAATTAATTCATATTAATGAAAAATTTTGGTAATTCTCCACCATATTTGCCAAAAATATTGCAACAGAAATTTTGTGGCCCGCTTTCCTTTCCAAATAATTTTATTAAGGAAATTTTTAAACTGATTTAATATTTTCTGTTTCTAATTAAGAATCGGCTTTAAGTGAAACGATTGAATATCAGAAATATAGCCTGTTGGAACAGAATGGTATATAAGGTATAAAAAACAGTGTGTGCTGTATATGCATCAAAATTCAAAATTTAAACATATTTAATTGTAGAAGCTAATAAAACCAAATTACATAACAAAAATTAGTTCAAGATTTGAGTAAGTATTAATGTTCATGAACCAGAGGTATAATTAAAGGACATTTTGAACAATCCAAACTAACAAGTTTGAAAATTTAAAAGTTTTCATACTCAGTAAAGAACATAGGAGAAACATATTCAGTTCACTTCTGAAAAAAATTCTTTTCTCGAAACTTATAAACAGCATCCCTTCCTGCCTGGAATTGTTTTTTTTCTCTCTAGAAGATGCGGAAAAATGCGTAGATTCTACGATGAATCTATTTCATTTTCGTTACATGTGTTACATTCGCAGTCCCATAATATTAGAAAGTAAAATTTTCAAGAAAAAAAAGAAAGAAAGAAAATGCAAAGAATAATAAAAAGAATGTGGGGGAGCGTGTGCGTATCAGCTACGTGATGTCAGTAGTGCGCGTAAACGGAAGCGGAAGTCATGCGCTTCATGAAATATGCATGGGCTTGCTCAAAGGACTTCTCCCCGTATTTTTGGCTTCTCCTCAATACGCTGCTGCTCTGCTGAGGCGACATCGTTATGAAGTCGACGACACAATCGATATAGAATAGAAAGAAAGAACAAGAGGTTTTTACTTTCAACAATATTATCTCTTTTGGTATAGAACTTTACGGATAGGGATATCTTTATAGAATAATTAAAAATAGATTTCTAATTTGTTTGGAAAATATTTAAAATGTTCTATTAATTTAAATTGGTTGGATGACAGAGTATGATGAATTAATGATATTTCGGAATAATTAAAAATTTCAACTAAGAAATGAGAATATTAGAAATTATCTTAATATTTATTATGACTAGAAATTAAATTAAATATTGAATCAATGATTTAACAAATTATTTTGCCGGCTTTCTGGCACAGAGATATCGCGTCTTCCTCTTGTTCTGGGAGTCCCGGGTTTCAGTCCCTGTTCGGGCGTGGTTGTTCTTCTGTGTTCCATCTGTGAGATGTGTGACTGTGCCCCCACCCCCTCTAAAAAGGGTTTGCTTAAGCAAATGTAGTGAGTGTGTAGCTAAGTGGTACTCTTGGACATAGTTGGCGTGTTTTCATAAATTAGAGACGCTCCTTTCGGCTTAAATCTGCTGCTGTATCAGCGGAGGGCTTGTGCATAGCAAGTACCATAAGTAACAACAACAATTTTTTTAATGTAAGTAGTGTTTTGTTTTTAAATAAAGGGAAAAAGTTCTGAAGGGTCGTATATAAATTATTTGCTGCTGTATCAGCAGAAAGCTTGTCCATAGGCAAGTTCCATCAGTAACAACAACAAATTATTTATAATGTAAGTAGTGTTTTGTTTCTAAGTAAAGTGAAAATTTTCTGAAGTGACGTATGTATATTATTTTCCTCACTACTACATCGGGAAATATACTTTGATTATTTTCTTCATAAAATCCTCATTATGGAAAACTCAAAATTAACGGAAAATAATTTACACTTAATGAAACATTTAATTAGTAATTATTTATTTATTATTCTCTCGTATAACCCAGGATAGAGAAAATACAATAATTATCGAAACATTTCAATTCGAAATGTTGAGGAATACACACGTTTTAGACTTCTTTGAGTTCGAAGAAAACGTTTTTGAAAAATATTCTCCGGTTGTCTGTCTGTCTGTAACAAAGATAACCGAAACGCGGTTCTAAAAGGTTGACATTTGGTATTCGATATTCACACCAAATTTTCTGATTTTTATCAAATTTTCAGCAAATTCTGCAAAGATCCCACTTGTCCGAATATAAGTTAACGCGATTATTACTAGAAGGGAGTTAGATAGATGAAATTTGGTACATAAATCTGATATTTATATTTAACATTTAACTTATATTTAACATTTTATATTTAACATTTAACAATTAAATACAACTACAGATTGATTGTCTGTCAGAGTGTACTTTCAAAAACATGTAAACGCTAAAATTAAAAAATTAAGTATCTTAAATCTATCAAATTTTATATGAAATTTAGGGGCAATTAGAGCAAATATTTTTTAATAAAATTTTATGCCACATATTTTAGGAAAAAACGTGACAAAAATGCGAATTCAGTTTTTGGATGCTATTAATACATGTAAAAGACGAATAGCCAAATACCTCGCTTGCCAAGATTATAAATTAAGTAAAAATTCTGAATTTATGGCAAAAATTAATATTTTGTAACTATTGTAAGCCAATGCAATATAAGGCATTCTCTATCGTGATAAGTTTATTAGAAATTACGGTGGAAACAACTCTCAACGGCGCTTAATTGTAATAAATCACAATTTATGCAAGAATGATATTGAACAGTAATTAAGTATAATATTAAAAATAAATAAATAAGATAATAACAATAATAAAAACATTGGACAATTGTTGAATATGCATAATTGATTGGATTTCTTTACCGTGTTCAAATAGAGTAATTTTAATTACCTAAATTTTTAATACCAAAATTTTTAATAATCTCAAAGTCTTAGACTTTCCAGAATCCAAAGCTAAACCATATACACTGAAGTGACAAAAGTCATGGAATAGCAACATGCAAATATACAGATGGCAGTAGTATCGCAGCGAAAAAGTATAAATGCGCAGTTCGTTTTCCAGAGCTTTCATTTGTGTTCAAGTTATTCAGGTGAACAGGTTTTTCGTGATTTGTGGCGGCAAGACGAGAATTAACAGACTTTGAACAGGGAGTGTTAGTTGGATGGGTTATTCCAATGCGGATATCGTTAGTGAATTCAACATTCCGTGATCCACAGTAGCAAGAGTGTGCCGAGAGTATGAAATTTCAGGCATCCCATCCCATCAGTGGGCGACCACCTGCACTTAACGACCGAGACCGCCGACGTCTGTGTAGAATGGTCAATATTAATAGACACGCAACACTTCGTCAAATAACTACAGGAATCAGTGTGGGACGTACGAGGGACGTGTCCGATAGTACTGTGCGGCGAAATTTGTCTTCCTTGGGCTATGACAGCAGAAGACCGACTCGAGTGTCTTTACGCCTGCAGAGACTCTCCTGGGCTCGTGAGCATATCGACTGGTCCCTATACCAGTGGAAAACCGTGGCATGGTCAGATGAGTCACGATTTCAGTTGTTACGAGCTGATGGTAGAGTTCGAGTGTGGCGCAGACCCCACGAAGCCATGGACCCAAACTGTCAGTAAGGCACTATTCAAGCTGGTGGTGGCTGCATAATGGTGTGGGCTCTTTTTACATGGTATGGACTTGGTCCTCTGGTGCAACTGAACCGATCATTGACTGGAAATGGTTATGTTCAGCTGCTTGCAGATCACTTGCAGCCATTCATGGACTTCAAGTACCCACACAACGATGGGATTTTTATGGATGACAATGCGCCATGTCACCGGGCCAGAACTGTTCGCGATTGGTTTGAAGAACATTCCGGACAATTCCAGCGCATGATCTGGCCACCTAGATCGCCCGATATGAATCCCATCGAGCATTTATGGGACATCATCGAAAGATACGTTCGTGCTCAAACTTCTGCACCATCCACACTTTCACAATTATGGACGTCTATACAGACAGCATGGCTCAATATTCCTGCAGAGGACTTCCAACGACTTGTGGACTCCATGACATGTCGAGTTGTTGCCCTTCGCCGGGCAAAAGGAGGACCGACATGATCGTAACAGTCATCCCATGACTTTTGTCACTTCAGTGTATGTTTATAAGATGAAATTTAACCTGTAATTTTTATACAAAAATTGTATATTTTTAAAGAAATATCTAAATTAATAGTAGTTAATCTATCCGTCCGTTTATATTCTAAAACGACACTCAAAAGCGTGTTTTATAAAATTGAGATTTAATAAAAAAAATTAATGAAATTTGCAATCAATACTGACAAAAGGAAGAATGCCTGTATTCATATCTTCTCATATCATGTAAACACTTATCATGTAAAGTAATACATTACTTAATTACGTAACCTTTGGAGGTTTGTCTCAAAATTTGAGTCCAATCCAGGGGTCAGTGTATCCCTGTGAAAAATATTAGTTTGAAAGATTTGGTCAATGTAAGGATGGACATTGCTACAGCCCATAGTCGGCCACAACAAATCCTGTCGATACTGCTACGTTCAGTGGTGGCGAGGTGGGCGACTGTACCCAAGAAGAAGTGTATCCTTGCGTATCTGAAATTTTTAACTCAAAGCCATAATGGAATAGATAAATAAAATTTGTCATGCGAACTTTATACTAAAAAAGTATATGACGTCGATTTAAAAGGATGCAATACTAAAATGCATATTTATTTTCTTATTCTACGATATTGGTTTATACGGTATAAGCCATATCTTGGAAATGCAGAAGAAAGTCTGAACGAATATTCTGCTGTTGATTCTAATGGTACTTGCCATGGATAAGCTGACTGACGCAGTCAGAGATTTTAAGCCAAGGTTGCGTCTCTTATTTTAATAGTTTTAACAAGGGCCAAGAGTACGTCTTAGTTACTCACGTATCACGTTCACTAGTATAGCCCTTTTTTACAGGGATGCCCATTCACACAACTCACAGACAGAACAGATGAAGTGCAACCATACTCGAACCCGGGACGCCCAGTCCACGCAGACTACGCGCTATCTCAGTGCCAGAAAGCCGGCCAGAATATCTTTACAGGCTTTAATTTTCCTTTACAAGTGTTTGCATCTAATTTTCAGCTATTTTCTGTACAAACTATTTTCTTAGAAATTGAAGCTAATTTAGTTTCCTGGAGATGCATATTGTGTATATTGAATACGCACATTGATTAAGAATTTATGAGTAGTAATTAAATAATTGTTGCTACAGTAATAACTACATGTTCGAAACGTGTATTGCTTCTCAGTGCAATTATTAACGCTTTATTCAAAGAATTCACAATACTTCGGTTGTGTTTTTTTACGTCTGTTTTCCTGATTTTTAGGAATACTGCAACGTTATCCGTTGTCGAGATGATGCACATTGAGTAGTACACATACCACGCTGCTAAAAAAGATTGTAAAGAATCTTGTACAAAGTTTCTTCTGTTGAAAAGCGCAAATCTATTTATATATCTATATTTTTAGAGCATGCTATTTTTATCCGAAAAAAAAAACAGTTAGTAAAAGCGTTAGATCATGACAAGAACCTAAAAAAAAGATAACAATAAAGATTCTTTTTGGATTCCAAAGAGGTTTTATCATATTACAGCAGGATTTTAAACCGAGTTTAAAGTAATATAAATTTTGCTGTTAAAAATACCTTATAAAACAAATATTCTTTCGGGCTTATATTTCATACAGGAATGGTTTTTTTTTTCTAAAAATCCTTTAGAAAACTTTTTATTAAAATATATGTGTGATATCATATTGAAAGTTTTCCAAGCATATAGACAATAGAATTAGTTTCTCGAAATAATTCATATTGGAAAAATATTTAATGAGAGAAAATATTTTTGATTTTGTGTTGATCTACAAAACTTTTGAAGCTTAATCTGCTAATTAAAACTGATCGAAGAAACTGATCTATAGCTTTCAATATGACTTTTCTATGAGGGTAAAGAAAAGAAACTGATCTATAACTTTCAATATGACTTTATTATGTGTAGGAAGAAAAAAAACTAATCTATAACTTTCAAAAGGACTTTACTATGAGAATGTAAAAAATAAACTGATCTATAACTTTCAATATTACTTTACTATGAGGATGGAGAAAAGAAATTGATCTATAACTTTCAATATGACGTAACTATGAAGATGGAGAAAAGAAACTGATCTATAACTTTCAATGTGAACTTTACTATGAGGACGAAGAAAAGATGAAATTTCTGAAGTGATTTCCCAGAAGTAAACAAATGCGAAATATCAATCATAAGAAAAAAGGAAAATGAAACTCAAATTCTTATTTTTTGGAGGAAAAAGAAACTTACATAATTTTCTTCTTTCTCGTCCAATTTTATTCAGTTGAAGATCATCAATCAAAGGACAAAACTAAGCATGTGCTTAAATATGACATTTTCCTGTAAAAAAATCAATCAATTACTTTTTTTTCAAACTTACAAAGAAAATGAAAAAATATGATAAAATAGTTTAATTATAAACATGTATTCAAACATTCGTATTCACACAGAATATATGAATTATAAAATGAAATTTTCCTGTAAATAAGAAATAATAACAACTAAATAGAAATTACATATTTTGAGCAACCTGTCAGTAAAAGAGTTTCAGTAATAATGCATTATGTTAGAATATAAATTCTCAAAATCCGCTTCTTTTTTTTACTTTTCCATTTACGAAAAGAAAATGGTGCATATGATCAAACAATCGGATATGAGTTTTTGACGAAGCTCCCCATTTTAAATATATTTGAGTTCAAAATAGATTGTGAAATAATCTCCGAATCGTAACACTAAGTTTCACAATCCTCAAAACAAATTTTTGAGATGATATTCTGGAGTTGGTTTGCTTTGAAATTGTTAACTCATACAGGCTTCAGGTTGGCTAGATAAAATTTAATATTTCGTCTTTGCATGATTTTTTTCTCATTTTTCTAGAATTTCAAATGAATTCTATTCATAGGAAGATATTTTATCTACCCATGGAGAGGGATTTTGAATATTAAAAAACATATTAACTACCGAATTCGATTATTTAGATGGGGAAAATTTGGTCCATGGATCTATTATTTTCAGATCAAAATCAAATTTTGAATCAAATGCTTCAACGCGTTGGCTATCGTTTAGTCCGTACATATTTTAGCACGAAAATGCAAAGGCTCAAAAATGAGCGAATGAGATTTGATATGTGATGTTGTTGGAGAAACTACATCACAATCTCAAATTATAATTTCAATTGATTGAAATAGAGAAGTCCAAAATGTATCATTAGTACGAAGCTCAAAATAAAAATTTGAGTACTCAGGGTGCCAGCACTTTTATGTGGGGCTAAGAGACACTTTAATTAGAGATTATGAAAATTTTAAGATGGTGCTTCCATTAGTTAAAAAAATAATCTAACACAGTTATCTTCATCTTTTAAAAGCCCTAATATATTGAATATATATGTGCAAAATTAAAACACTAATAAAAAGGGTAATTTTGTTTATTACTTAGACTTAATTAGTTAGTAAAAAGTTGTAACAACAGGCCCTATAATGTTTGATAATGGAGCATTATAGGTCCGGCTATTATAGACTTATATTAGCTATTCCTTGCAGAAATTCGAGCTCTCTCTTTCTTTCATCAGGAATGCGTTTCCTATTTATTTAAACATTTTTATTTAAACTAACTTTTTTTTTCTGAACTTTGTTGCTAATACTGTTTTTATTAACTTTTTAAAATAATAATTTTTACAATATTTTATTATTTTCTGAACTTAATAACCCGCCATTCATGAATTAAATAAGAGAGTGAGGTAGAGAAAGATAAAAAAGACTTATGTTTGTTTCAAACCGGTTAAAATTGGTTAATGACTTAAATTAATTGAGATAAATAAGGACTTAATAATAATAATAATTTTACATGATAATCTAAAATTTGTGACTGTAGATTTCATTTTGTATTTTTATCTTTTTTCTTTCTATTTTTATTAGGGAAAAATATGTTTTCGTCAAATCAAACAATTTTTATTCACATCCACTTCAATGATGTTTTTACTAACCTGAACCACGCATTCATTATTTAAATTTAATCTCTTGGCATCATACTATTGATACTATCGATAACCGTTTCGCTCTCTTCAAAATAGATAGCTGTGATTCTCATCAGTTATGATTGTGTTATGCTGAAATGCAGAATCTCTTCAAAAACACTCTGCTCGTATAAGGCCATATACCTCGTCCCTCAAGCATTTCCGAAATGTTAATTAGGTGATCATATATTATACCTTACCTCTCTTTGAAGTCTATAATCCTATTACAGACACAAAATATGATCGATAAACTAAAAATAAAAAAAATTGCTTTGTATTTAGTTATATTAATGATGCATTATAATTATGCTGCTGTTATTAATAAATTTTTATACTACACTTAAGTGATTTTTAGATTTATGATAACAACTATTTCAGTATAAAAATATTTAACATTAAAAACACTACTTATATGCTATAGTGCATTGATTTATTTTATAATGCATTTAGAAGCTTAAATACTTTATGAATCAAAAATACATAAATAAAAAGATAATTTAAATTTTCTTATATTATTTATTTTCTTATTTTGAAAAACAACGCTTTAAAAACTGTTTTCGAAATGCACTTTCTTATTCCTAAGAATGAAATATTGGCAAACTTACTGAAAGAAAAATGTTATTAGAATAAATGAGAATACAAAAAGATAGGCTGCAGTTTAAATATAATTATACATAGAAAAGAGTGAATAAATATTCGAAATCTTTGAAAATAAATTGGTGAAAGCCAACTTTTTATTCAACGAAACCGAAAAATATATTTCAATAAACAAAATGAAACAAAAGAAATAAAAAATGAAGAAAAGAAATATAAAAATATCTTGGATGAAAATTTCATGAAATATAAATTTAAGTTTAAGAAATACTGAATTTTTTTCTTCTTTCATACTAGCTCTTGAAAGAAAAATGAAAAGTCGTCAGAATTCAAAAATGATGTATATTTTGACACGATTACAGCGCCCCCTATTAACTCTACTCTCTATTTTTAAACTTTAGCATTCAGTAATAATTTACCTTTGATGATTTACGGAACATAGTTCAGTGTTTGCGTAGGGAAATGTAGACTATTAGTAAAGCAAGAGCTTTTTAAAATGATCTTTAGGAAAATGCTTCTTCTTTTGTCAGAATCATAAATTTTGTGAACGGTTTCAAAAAGGCATTCCGGCAACGTGCAATTTATTTAATTTAGAATGCAAATATATTTAACTTACATTTGACTTTGAGATAAAAGAGATTTACTAGTAGTAAATGATCAAATATTTGAAATTTCATTCATTCTTTCGTTGTTTGCATTTGATTTGGTTTTTAAAAAGTGAATAATTTTATAATTATTTAAATGGCTGTTTTAATCTTATGAACATATTTTTCAGCATTAAGATTTTAAGTTTACAGCTTACTTTTAAAATATATTCATCAGGACTTCTTTAGCTGAGGAATTAATAAAGATTATTTTCATAAGTCTAATAATATTGCATTAAATAGTGCAATTTAATTAAAAAAATAATTTATTCTCAAAATACTTTAGGGTTAACTTTGTGGAAATTCCTTCTTAATTAATAAATTTCAATTCCGGAAATATATTTGCTCAATCTTTTTGAATATTTTAAAATATAATAAATACAGAAGCTAATAGTAATGAAATTTTTAATGCATCTACAATCTTTAAAAGACTTAAATGAAAAATTTTTACATGGAATTCCATATTTAGGAATTATTAGAAAATCTATCTATGCATGCATAATAGAACATGAATTTCATAATAGAAAACCTATCAAATGTTATTTTTATGCATTGGGATATGTAAATGTTAATTGTAAGTAATATATGTCAATGTTTTATGTAATGTGTAATATTTTTCAATGTT
>JAOUZG010016644.1:1968378-1990411 GCA_026289955.1 Argiope argentata | reverse complement strand
AATATTTTTCAATGTTTTATGTAATATATTTTTATATGTAATATATGTCAATGTTTTATGCAATATAAGCTTAAATGTAAAAGTTTATCAAGATTTGTAAATATACTTGTAAACATAATTTTTTGGTCTATAAGCTTTATATTCATGAATTTCTTGTCTAATTTTTATAAAATTTTCAATGTAAATCTATTTCACAGCAAAAGGTTTTAGTACTTTAAAAACTGCATTTAAACGATGAGTATGTGTGAGTGAAGTGTTATTTTAAATATAATATTATTCGAACATCGGTGTCCTTATACTTAGAAATAGATTTAAAAATAAACGGAAAATATAAACATCACTTTTAAAAGATTATCACATTCATATATTATGGACTAAAGAATCAAAACAATTTTTATTCAGGTTTCAAACGATTGAAATTCATAAGATTTAACAATGAAATTTGAAATATGTAAAATCAAATAATTATAAAATTTACAGAAATATATCACTTCAAATAATAAGCAGGACATTGATTCGTTATCGAGTTTGTAAAGATGATTAGGAATTAGAATGCTTAAAAGAAAAGATAAAGTTTTTTGAATTAGAATCTATTAAGAAAATAACCGATTTAATTTATCATCAGAAAAAATCGTTATAAAAACAAGTATTCCTTAAATGTGGTAAGATTAATTAATCACCTTTCTAAAGTTTTGTTAATGATAGATATAATCACAATATTTCATCCTGAAAAAAACTTAATCGCTTAAAAGTTAATCGTACAACGTAATTAATCATGCTGTCTGAAGTAGTTTGAACTTATTTCAACTGAAAGTAAAGATTAGAATGAAATAAATGGTTGAGACTAGCCAAACATATATTAATAAGCTGATAAAACTAAATATATTAAAAAACATAATGTGAAGAAAAAAATGGGATCTACGATACAAACCGAATAGGAAAATATTAGTAAATAATCATTTGTTCGAAATCTAAAGAATTCCTTATCAACGATTACGATTTATCTTGCATGATTAAAGATGTCATTTACATGTGAATTATATGAAAATAATTGCTTAATCCCGTGAAAAAATTAAAACGAATGATATAACTGAGAGATGACATTTGCAAATAATCAATGAGTTCTGTTCATAAGACGTCACAGTCAAAATGCTATGGATTTTATCTTTTTACAGTTAATTATTCCTCATTTTAATTTAACGATAAACTTGACTTAATTGACTTGCATTTACACTGTAAGTGACTGTTGATCTGAAATTTTTACTTTATCAATTATCTTGTAAATAGCTGTAAATAAATTGGTTTGTGCTGTCCTCAAATAAAGTTCATTCAATCCGAACTCGCTACTCTAAAAACGTAACAATATATATAATACTGTTACAAATCTCTAATGCTGATTTCCAACACAGTCAGTTGAGTTATTGGGACGACCGTTTTACAATCAGCTCTGTTGGATGTTGATCGGATACTGAATCAATGATCTCAAGAGTTGGCGACCGACTTGGCAATTATATGTCGACTTTGAGTCAAACTCAATAACTTTGGCGACAAAATTCAATAATACTCTAATTTTCTAGAATTTTGATAATCGAACTTTAGGAACCGAAATTTAACTGATTGTTCCGGAACCGTCTCTGTCTTCCACTGGAAACAATAAAAAGCTCTCGGTCACAAGCTGAAGACAGTTGTGTATTGAGTCGTTTGAAGAGTATTTATGTATAGATTCACATAGTGTGTCAACAGTGAATTAAATCAAGCGAAGCGAAGGTGCTGAGTGGTGCTCTGGCGATTGTTGAATTGAGCTATGTGTCAAATCCAAGAATTTATTTTAGAAGTGCATCGAATCTTGTAAGGAAGAGCCAGTCATGTAATAAGTAATACGTAAGCAGTTGTTTACAGCTAAAGTGAGGAGACAGTGGAGTATTGCAAGCATTTGGAGATACCGTAGGGAATAGCTATGAAGAAGCCCTCCTACTGCTGTATTCTGTCTGGCATCCTTGAATGCTGTAGTTGTAATTACTACTTGTGGATCTATATAATGTGTGTATGTCACATGTAAATACTGATCATAGAATTATAAACTTTAATAATTTACCAAATAATCAGTTTTATCTTTAACAAAAATTATAATGCATTTAGATTAATATTAAAAAATATTTCAAACAAAAAATGAAAATCTCTTTAGTTATTATGAACCTAATGTAACAGTTTAGACAGCGTTAGAAAGTTTGAAAGATTATCTGGAATAAAACCGAACATTCAATTTTCAAAAAACCGTCATTCATTTTAAAAAAAACGAATGCAAATTATTTTATTTCAACCAAATATTCTTGCAACATCTTGAAGCTATTTTTGTTGAAGATATACTTCAAAAATATTTAACTAAATATCAATTAATATGGTATTAAAATTTAAACTCTTAATATTTTCAAAAATATTTGTGCTGAAGTCAAATAATATAAAATATTACTTTCTTTGACATTTAGGACTCATTTTGCTGGTAGCATATCTCTAATGGTTAGAAAAGCAGGATCTGGCCCACGATGGTAGTATACACTTTATATGAAGAAATAAATATTTTATTCTCTTTCTGACACGCCATTAATCAGAATCGGTTTCTCGAAGATCAGAAGCACGTAGCAAGGGGCATAAATCATATTTCTAGAATTCAAATCTTATTAGATATTATGATAGGGGCTGTGGGAAAAGTAGAAATTCGCTCTTTTTTTAATTTTTGGAAACGATAAGAGATTTGAATGTGTATTATGAACGATCTGACTTCTGCCTATTTTTCTGTTATAGCTACGAAAACGCAGCTCAAATTCTAAAATTGCTTCTAAAGTACCTTTCTAGACTCAGATTTGATTATTGATATGTTCAATATTCTAAGATATAATTTTTTGCCAATTTTCATATGTTTTATCTAAGCCTAGAAGATACCGAAACAAGGAATTTTTAGTTAATCAATTAAATCAAATGAATAAGTTGAAAATAAGTTCAAAAGAATCTAAAAAGATGACGAATTCAAAATTTATGATCTTATTATCTATTAACCCTTTAACGGGCACAAGCTGTTTTCTTTCAAAATTTTGATTTTACATTATATTTGGAAAAAAGAATCTCATTTATAATCAAAAAACGTATTTTTGTTAAAATTTTGTTGTTGGGGCTGTAGTTATTACAGGGGTGGAAACAGATATTTATCATTTTCCAAAACATCAATGACATTTTACTGCTTTATTCAATAAAATAATTTGAATTATAAACAATTTCACAAGTAAATGTAATTTTTGTAAAACTATTTATTATTAGTTATTTCAAAATTTGAAATGTATTAATTACACATGAAATAAGTGGTAGAAAACCAAATACAATGTAAATTACCAAATGCATTATTTTAAATTATTATGGTGAAACAACATAACAAGAAGCTAACACAAAGTAACATTACATGTTGATCATGACACTTTTGTCCGTTTCTCGTTAGTTTTGGAGCTACAATATTTACAAAATATTTTAAGGCGGTGGTAAGATATTTACCAAAGCCTTAAAAAGGGTTAATTTGAAAGAAATAATGTATTCAAAAATTATTAAAGATATAAGAAATAAAAATTTTATAAAAATGAAATCTATGATCACAAATTTCAAGATATAAGGTGAGAAAATTATTATTTTAATGTGTGTGTGTGTGTGTGTGTTAGGATGTTAGGATGATTTTAGGATGAAATAATATGATGATGTCATAGTTCAACGTCAACTTTTAAAAATCTCTATTGAAGAAGCATTCGTAAGAATAAAATAATACTGATAAAAGCTGGTCAATCTTTTAAAAACTCATCTGTTTTCAAAGAAGCAAACATAATAATAATGCAACGCTGGTAAAATAGTTAAAAAATTCTTCAGTTGATAATTTCTTTCTGATCCTAATTTTTTTTACCCATAAATTTCGGAGACACAAAAACAACATCTTGTTCTCACATGATAATAAAATAACAATATACTGAGTCTTCAATCACCATTCAAGCTGACCGTGGGGGAATATTTAGATTCGTTTGAATGCACACGGAAAAAAAGTCGCAAACATTGGTGGGAATTGAGGGTAACCTCTAAGATCCATTACCATTCATAGTACAAACCATGTCGAAAGAGGACAGTCCCTTCAACTGCAGACAGAAACCATCCTTCACCATTTCTGTATCGGACTTACTGAAGACATGAGAAATAATAAAATGGCGTACCCTTGGGCATTTAATCAACCGGCCACATTACAAGAACTCTCTTAAAACATCCATCCAGTCATTGGCAGGACTGTGAGTTATAACCCTTGATAATGGAAGATCCTCATATCCGTCTTTAAAGTGTCCCTCTAATGGATATCCTCAAGCAGATGGTTAAAGATAAGAATTCCTAATATTAGAACCTAATAATTCTAATATTAGAAATCTAGAATTAAATATTAGAATTAAGTACCATTTTTTCTCTTTTTATATAATGTAATAAAAATGCATAAGGACTAGTGCTCAAATTATCTTATTCTGCCATTTTGTCATCCCATTGCCAAATTAAGAAAAGGAAATTTATTACAAAACAGATCCTTACAAAATATTTTATAAAAAAAAGAATGATTACAGTTCTCAAAATGTTTCAATTTACTTTGATTTCCTTAAAAAGCAACATCCAATAAAGAAGATCCATCGGCATCTCAAAGCTGAGTAGATGACATCCACAACCTTTTCTTTTGTTTTTGAAATCATACACGTGCACATTGAAATAATGCAAAGAACTTCCATCATACCACTATCCCCCCGAACACTTTACATTCCAGTGTCAATAAACCCATTTTAAAATGATATTAAAATGAAAGAAAGCTACCTTCTTTGGAAAAGTTTCTTCTACATTCGAAACCAACCTATCCTTTTGCTGAAAAGAAGAGAAAAAAAGTTTGGGGTGGGAAAGATCAAATGTCGATAAAGGACGCGGGAAGGAGGGGTCTGATGATCACTGCCATTATCCAACAGCAAAATGGAACTCAAAAGTTTGTAATGTCTTACTGTCGCAGCACACGGCATGTCCGGAATCTGAGCGATGCGTTGGAGGAGGAAAAATTGTATTGATTTTGGAATTTTGGACTTTGGCTGAGGAAAGTGTTTTCTTTCCCCAAAAAGTCATTCTTTTCCCTTTGGAGGACCAATAATGTGACTCGAAATGAAACCAGGAGAAAAGTGGGTAGATGTAATGCAGGGATAGGAATAATATTTTGTGATTTTGAAGTAAGAAATATACTTTTAGACGAAGTTGCTTTTGAAGGTGGATTTTGCTGCTGGGGATAAGATAGTTTGAAAAGTAGCTTGGTCGGAGATCTTCTAAGAATTTGGGTAAATATTATTTTATTTTGGATGGAAGACTTCTTTTAGCAAAACATATATCACTATAAACAGTTATTGACTCAATTTGTATCGTGATCAGTATTTCATTCCCATCTTGATGTTCTATAACATAGAAATTTTGGCGACTAATTGTTTTCTCTCTTTCTCTTTCACTCACACATGCCTGAAAACAGGGTGCCATAAAAGGTTAGATAAGGATTATTTTTCATAAACTTCTTTTCCGAAACCTTTTTTTAATTGAAAATATTTTAATATAAGCACTTACCAGTAAGCAAGTAAGTACCACTTTGTAGGGTTTCATTTCTTTGGACCAAAGGTCACTTCCCTTTTCCATTTTATTAAATCACTCTTTTACAGAATTTTCAGACTGAAATGTTTGCATCCAAAAGGGTTTTTTCCCTATTATATCGATATAGCATTGTAGATCCTATTTAAGAAGATCGATTTAACAATTCTAAATATTTGGTGATCAGTAAGCATTGTTATGTGTTTTCGGTACTTTTTCGCTTGGCTGGAGCACGCAAAAAATTGCCAGATAATGCAAAATTCCGCCAAATTTCTTACAGCGATTTTAAAGCGAAATATCGCTAAAAGGATTTAAAGCTTCGCCAAATTTCTTAAGACGATTTTAAAGTGTACAATTGACAAAATAATGTACAATTTCGCCGAATTTCTGCAATTTTTTGCTAACGCCCGATTAAAGGAAAAGTGCCATATTTTCTCGTACATAATAAATATATTTATATTTTATTTTTTAAAGTTTAAAAGCCTGATTAAAGTAAACATTGTTAATTTATTTCCCTAATATTGGCCGATAAATTCATTTAAAAAGAAATAATTACAATTTGGGTGATAGTGTATTGAGCTAGGCCCGAACTCCCAATCTTATGGTTAGTAGTCCAGTAACATATTCGTTGGGCCAAAAGTGCACTTCGGACCGAGGGATGTTATCTGGCTTATATGTGAAGCAATCACCACAGAGTATCTCCCCAGTGAGTTTTGGCGAACGCTAATTATGTGAGTTGGTGGTGATGTTAACAACTGTCGTATTTAATGCACGTCTAAAGCTTTGAGACGCCGATAGAGGGCGCCACGACCTTTGAATTAAGTTTCGTGCGAAGGTTGCGTTTATCCAAGGTCGGTCGTCGGGTTACCATTTTGGGTGATTTTTAGAAGAGAGCGCTAGACCCGAACTTCCAATCTTATGGTTAGTAGTCCAGTAACATATCCGTTGGGCCAAAAGTGCACTTCGGTCCGAATGATGTTATCTGGCTTATATGTATAGCAATCACCACAGCAATATAATTTAAAAATATATTGTGTAAAAGATACAGTTTAATTCAGAAACACAAAAGTTACAGATAACTTCAAGCTATTTACATCATAAATAGAGAATTTTCATTTAGAAATATGGAATTTATTTCATTTTTTACTCATGTACGTTCCTTTTCTCCCTTATATTATAATAAGAAAGAAATTCTGACAAAAAGTACTTTTGGAATCTTGAGCAGTTCTTACATTTATATTAACGGATAAGACATCATCACAAACTTTGATCTTAATCTTTACGTATTTATACAAATACTGACATTTCATTTATCAAGATCTGGAATCTGGATGTCCAGAGAATGTGACTGTAGTTCATAAATCATCTTTCCAAATCCCAGAATGTGTCAGAATGCTCCGATAGAAACTAGTACCTGGGAAAGAGACAGGCTTTCGTTTTTTAACCTTGAAGAAGGATGGCACCTTTGAGTATACGTTATGAATGGTCTGGCTTCTACTTAATTCCTTCTGTCGGAAAAAAAAGTTACTGCTGAATTTTCCAGAAATATTTTTTACAGCTCTCTCGTTGTATTTATGATGATGGTGGATATAAATTTCTGAAATATTTGTTGCAAGGTAGCATTTTTGAATTTGAAAATTGTGAATTAAATTCAAATCAAGCAACTATATGTTAGAGTTTTTAAATAAAAAAAAATATGAAATCAGTACAGGATTTTCTCATTGACGAAAAAATCGTGGATTTATACTTACTTACAAACGGATTATCTAATATTCAAATCTAGGTAGCCCCAATGATTTAGTTTCTAGGTAGCCCCAATGATTAAGATAAAAATAAGATAGCGTAGATTAGTTATATTAACGTTCCATTGTAAAGCAACATTATGGCCATTTTGTGACGAATCTCATAATATTGAACCTCGATCAGATGACGAGAAAGACACCTGAGTTGGAATCTCTCTCTCCATACCAGACAAGCGGGGGGAAGTTTGACCTTGACAGATTACGAATGCACCAGATCCAATTACACGATGGTTTTCCATTGAATCGGGTCTCGAATTTGAAATTTCTACGTTCACGAGTCGAGGTATTACCACCAATAAAGACAACAACAACACCAATAACAGATATATAAAAAAAAAACGTTTTAATGTTTTTTTTTGTTCCTGAATATGTAAATACCAATTACTACTCAAATAAAAATTGTAGTTCAAATTATATAGTTTGTGTTATCAACAATCCTTAACCACCAAGAATTTCCATTTGAGTTTCTATTTTATACCACCTTTTTTTCGATTCATCAATTAGTTTAGAAAATTTATATTACTATCTTGAAATATTCATTTGTACATTTCTCGAAAAAAATCCATTATTCATTTCTCAAAGGGCTAGAATTTGATTTTACCTAAGTTAGGTTCCCACGGTGGGCACCACGTAATCGAGGCTAAGAGGTTTCTGACTTGGTGATTGGTTCTCTCTACCATTATGAACATACAAAAAGTTAGAAGTCTGGCTCATTCCATCAATGAAAGGAAGTACTTTCTCAGGGAAGAGTTGTGCCGTGGCCGGAGATGGCCCTTAGGACCGTGTGCCTTCGAACTGTTCAGAGTAGTACTCTTATATGTCTATGATTATTTAAGGTAAGGTCTGATAATAAAAAAATAATTTTTGACTGCATAATTGTAACTAGTATATAAATCCATTGACACCACGAGTATTGGAATGTTGATGCAAATTATTACTTTGAAACATTTTCTACATTTTGAATTGGACAATGTTGCGATTTGGAAAGCTACAGGGGTAACTTGAAAAATCAGATAAAATGACAATTTCTAGAATTAATTTATTATTATTTATATCAAAATATTTTTATATATATTTTAGCATTTGTATAACTTATTATTAATAAATAATTATTTATTTAATATGCAATTTTTTATTATTTTTATATAAAAAAAGTTAATTGCTTTTTATGCAAACTTCTTTGGAAATAGCTAGGAATTCGAAAAGCAACGTATGATTATTTCTATAAATATGCCACATTATACACAACATTGTTATATACAGCATAAAACCTCAGTACATTCAAATGTTCCTTGTTACTGAGATGTGTCCTTTTTTTTTACCAGACAGACCGGAGCGAGATAAAAATTTTATTTCCTTGGATGGTATTCCATACTTCTCTAAGATATCGAATTTTCCAATTCTTCTATTTATTTTTTAAAGGCAATGTTGTAACAGCCGTCCAATCAATTTGAACAACCTTATGCTTAAAAGAAAGCTTCGTTCAAGGCATGATGATTGGATAGTGTACTAATAGACAAATATTTACTAATGATAACTTATTATTTGTCCTGTGTAAACTAATTTCGTATCTCTAAAAAATATTTTTGTTAAAATTTATGATTAGTTCTTCTAATTTTAAAAACAAACCTTACATTGCAAATATGTGCATAGAATAGGAAATTTTTTGGGACTAGATGAATGCAACAGAAATTTTTTATTAAATAACAATAAACTTTTAACATTTCTACTGGAAACTTTTACAGTAGCCAAAATACTTTCATATAATTGTCCTCTTCATTAAATTGCAATTGATATTTAAAAATATATTAGAAATATTTAAGGAAATATACGTTAATTCCATTATGTTAAAGCACGTTTAAATTTAGCTCACTCTTGGACATAATGGAACTCCATGAAATTATGCAGAAAATATACACAGTTATTAAAAACATCATCATTAATTGATGATTTTTTTTTCATTTTAATGTAAAATTACATTAAAAAATTTATACAAACAATAGGAAAAAAGAAAAATTGGGAGTTAACTGTAAAAAGAGTTTCAGGGCAAGCCTTTTGTTTATTTACACATCGAAAAAAACCGACACAAGAAGGGAGTGAGATCAAATGGAGATAATGGACGCGGGAAGGGTACTTGGTGATTACTTCCATAATTCGACAGCGAAATGGAACTCAGAAGTTTGTAATGTCTTGCTGTCTCAGCTTATAGTATGTTTGGAATCTGAAAAATAGGCTGAAGGTAAAGAGAAAAAACTATCGATTTCAGAATCTTGGATTTTTCCTAGAAAAAAGTTTTTTTCTTTAAAATTTCTTTTTTCCCCTTGAAGAACTAATAATTTACCAAAAAAAAATCCTACATAGCATAAGCAAATTACATGCCGAATGCGAGCAGTATTTTGAGTATTGAAGAAAAAAAATGTGGTTAAAAAGTTTTGTGACTTCAAAAGACCAACGGTTCTGCTTTTAAGAATATTGTAAATTTGCACCGAATGGATCGAAGATTTATTATTGAAGATCAATGAAGTAGCCCTAATTTATTACAGCAAACATATTTTGAAAAGAACATATTGTGACATTCTAAAAAATTTCCAGAATTTTCTATATTCTCTCTCTCTCTCTCTCTCTCTCTCTCTCTCTCTCTCTCT
Organism: Argiope argentata; assembly: GCA_026289955.1. Classification (NCBI taxonomy): domain Eukaryota; kingdom Metazoa; phylum Arthropoda; class Arachnida; order Araneae; family Araneidae; genus Argiope; species Argiope argentata. The sequence goes on along the minus strand of JAOUZG010016644.1, from coordinate 1,980,291 downwards.
CTCTCTATATCTATATATATATATATATATATATATATATATATATATATATTCTGAAATAAAATGGAACTTTTTTTTAAAAAATGGATTTTAAATATTACTTAGGGAGCATTATTTGACTTCCATATTTAGGAAAAAACATTAAAATAATGTATTTATATTACTCTTTAAATTTACGAATTATTATACATATCTACAAATTGTTATACAAATTTATTTTTTAAACCTTTTAAGCTATTTGACTTAATTTAAAATATAACAGAAAAAATTAATATCATATAAATCGGTGATTACATTTTAATATAAGTAGTTATTATGTAAGTATTATTAGTTTATAACGAGCTTGCTGTAAATATATTAATGGTTGTGAGTTTATTATTATTATTATTATTATTTTGCTGAGATTTGACATTTAGATGACAGTATTTTTACTAGGGTATATACATAACGTCAGTTTGCTTGTTTAACATATTACCTCAAAAATTTATTGAGATAAATGCATACAATTTAACGCGAAGTCATCGCACCAAATTTATGAGTATCGAGAAATTTTTTAAAAGAAACCAACATTCAGTGGAAACGCTTCTATTGCCCTGCCGATGGGAATGTAAAAAAATAACTAAATAAGAAGGTAAAATCTAAATGGGTTAGGAATAATATACATTTCTTTTCATCAGAATTGAAGATTTTTATCAAATTTTGGAGGAAATTGTCGATCGTTTAAGGGAAACGTGTCATATCAATGTGTATGTCAAAACTATAACGGAAAGCCGTAACGGTTGTGGTAAATAAAACTTGGTTTGTAATATTGTAGTCAAATTCTGGATTTGTTTCAATTTCTGACTTCAATAAACTGAAATAAATTCTCTCCATTATTTTAAGAAGCATAATAAACCGTAAATATAAGCTAAAATTAATTGGATGGGTACAAAACAAGTAATACGAAAAAAATTAATTCAATTCCTACTAAGATAAACTAAGAAGAATTTTATTTTAGTTATTTTTTACTAAATAATAAAAATTGTCGTCCCCTTGTTCCGCTTTACAACAAAAGGAGGGGTGCAGTAGATTTTCAGGGTATGGACCCCTGAACACCCGAAGGCAGAAGTCTGACTTTCTAGCTCACACACGTCACAAACCCTTTTTACGAGACAGACTTCATTCATGATTCTACAGATCGTAAATTAGATCTGGAACAGAGGATGAACGCCTTGTAACCAGTTTCCCAATAATATTACACTCGACATGAAGAACACTGTGAACATGACAGATTTGACACCCACCATGCACACGTGAAGAGTCAGCTGGAAAGTTGGAACTCATAGCCCAAGGAATGAGAATCCAAAGCCTTACCAACAAGGTTATCTCGGCCTAATATTTACAATTACCAGAAATAATTGATCAAAAAATTATACTATCATTGAATTTTCCAATTCAGGATTAAATGTCAATTAAGACAACGCAAAATGAGTGAAATTTATACACTAGTTAGGGTAACGCAATGCAGATTAGAAAATTTTAATGTTCTCCATTTTGTATTATTTTAATTCAATAGTACTTCAAAATAAATCCGAAAAATAGATCAATCAACAATATTTAGCTTTAAATGCATCAAGTATTAAGAAAACAAACAGAGTCGTTTGAAATAATCCGCCGAAAACATGCTAAGCCTAATCTCATTGGCGTGCGGATAATACAAACTGAATTAGTTACATACTTGGCGTCGGGGAAATGAAGATTTTTGGCGAGAAATTTAGTTTTTGATTAGTTAATAAAAAATCAATGAATTAATATTTTAAAGAACTGTATTAACATCAAATATCACCCACTATAAGTTAAAAAATATATACTTGAATTTGAACGGATAAATAAAAAAGTATTTTATTAACGATTGAAAATGTGAACAAGATGTATATATTTAGGGAGAGTGAGAGGTAATATCAGGAAATGAAAAAAAGAGAGAGATCTGTCCTGCATCATTGCAAAGATTCTCCATAGTTTGTCTTTCTCCCCCTACACTTCCACAGTTTATGAACGCTTTTATTGCCACACCATAGCCCAATACGGCTGTTGCTGCCCAAAAATGAAAATAAATAAATTATAAAAAAATGTGAAAAGACAATATTTTTTATTACATAAGTGAGTTCGAAAAATGAGAAAAGAAAATTTTCGTTAGCTTTATATTCTCGAATCCATAAAAGAAACCTATATATTTTTTCTACTATATAATAATGTATCTTTAATTTAAAGTCATTGATAGTTTAAATTTTTTGATAAACCTCTGATTTCGCATCTAAAAATAGCAATTTCAGTATTTAATATGATTTTAAAGTAAAACTACATGATGAAAAAGTTTAAAAGTTGTTTCAAACGTAAATTGTCATCACACTTTTAAAAATATAAAGCACCAACAAACTTTGCTTGAGAAACATTCCTCCACAACATTGCAGAACTAATACTAGATTATGACTCGCCGAGGTGCTTGCCATAACACTATCTCACAAACTTTTTACATTCCAATGTAAATAAACCTATTTAAAAGACGATACCAAACGGACGAAAGCAGGATTTTGGGAAAAAAGAAATTTCTGCAATAAAGGTCAAGTCATTTTATTTGGTTATGGGATAAAAGAAGAAGAGAGAAATGGGAGAGTGCAAAAGGTCGATAAATCTCTGAATGGAGAAAATCTTATGGTGACTCCCATTATCCAGAAGTAAAATGGAACTCTAACTTCGTAATATCTTATCATCACACCGTCCGTCCGGAATCGTAACCTTGTGTTGAAGGGGACGAAAATATTTATCGATTTCTGAATCTTAGATTTCTGTTTGAGAAAAAAGTTTTGTTCCTTAGGAACGTCAGCAAATGTTTTTAAGGCTAGTTTCTTTCTGAAAATCGTTTGAAACAAAACAAAAAAATATCCAAAATGATTAATAAGAGTCATCAATGGACTTTAGGAAAGTAAATTTGGCATTGGTAAGGAGTTAGTTTGTATAGTTGGCATTGGTAAGAATTTAGCTTGCATTTTTGGCATTAGTAAGAAAGTATTTTGTAATTTAATTAATGAATGTTTACCTAATTTAATTATTCAATTATTTAATACAAAGCTTTAAAAAAAATATTAACGAAATAATATTTGATGATGATGATAATGATCTCATGTTCGCTTTACAGCGAAGAGAGAGGGTGCAGCAGCTTCTGACGGTTCCCTTGAGCAACCAAAGACAGAAATCTGACTTCTAGCTCATATGAGGATGATACACACACTTTCGTTTGCACAATCCCTTTTTACAGGGGAGCACGTTCACACAGCAACCATTTTCACAGAACACAGAAGAACAACCATGCCCGAACCGGGACTCGAATCCGGGACGCCCAGATCACGGGGAAGACGCGCTTCCTCAACTAAATAATATTTGCTTAAACCTTATGGAAAACCAATAAGTGAAAAAAAGAAATGAAAGACGTTTCTGAAAAACAAAACATTTTTCTGGCGCAAGGACCAATAATGTTTAATCTGTGGCAAATTTATGTTAATTTAAAATACAAAAAAAAATCATTTGTTAAAATCAGTAAAGAAATTTCAAAATCAGAAGAAGAAAGTGGCAAAAGAAAGGAAATATTTCACAAAAAATGGACTTCATGTTTAAATGAAAACCTAGGAACAAGGTAAGATTCGCCAATCATTTCTTCAAAATTTGGGTAATGGTTTCAGAAATGTTTTATTCTTATAAAGTGGTATTTTGGGCATTGACATATGATATGGTCAAATGGAAATTATGGTACTACATCTTGAGCTAATTAGATTAATTATTTATATAAAACTTGCCTTCTTCGCCAACCTATCCCAAATGGTGAATGGTGCAAGTAAATCGAATGAATGAAATATAATACACATACGTGTTGCAATACAGGTATATGTAAAAAATGAAAGTCCCAACTTGGCATAGAAATGGTTAGGAAAATATTTTTTTTTAAAAATGTAAGACCAACAAATAAAACAAAACATGTAGCTACACTAAAATGTTTCTTTAGAAAATTTCCGTAAAATACGATAAAGTTAATGCAATTTGTTAATTGCGCATTTAATTTAATAATTATGCATTTAATTTATAATTGAATTACAACTATGCAAATGTCACTTACTGTTTCTTTTTTATATATAGTATTAGGTAAAACGTATGCTTACATCTGGCTTCAAACGATAAGTAATTGCAAGTCATTAGTTATTCAAATCAATTGTTCCTATTAATTCAGAGATATACAATTATAAACATTAAACATCTATTATCCATATTAGTTAACATCAATACTTATCCATATATTTAAAAAGAACTAAAAAAAATCATGCTCCAACATTTACAATTATGCGAATTGAATTTATTGATTCTTTTAATTGATGATATTAGGTAAAATGTATGCATACAACTTGCTTAATCCAAAAATATACAAAAATAAGCATTGGAATTCTCCATATTAGTTTAGCATGAACTCCAGCATGAACACATATCCATATATTTAAAAAGAAATCAAAAAGAAAAAAACACATTTTTAAATATTTGGAGAAAAAAAAACAATTTAACAATAATTACAAAGATACAATTGATATTAAAAATTACCACATTAAGTACCAACTATATTTATCTTATCACACTAATCTGAAATCTTACTCAAAAGATGTGCAAATGACATCAAAAAACACTAAACATGATGATGAGTAACTGTTTGTCATTGATTTAGTATGCGCGGATACGCTTGTTCAACAAAAGCCTACTGATAATTTGGTTTATCTGCACTGTGAGGATGAAAAAATCTATAAATCAAAGAAGTATTTAAACGATTCATCACGAATCCAATAGATCACGGCCATCGATGCAGAAAAAAATCTTGAAAAGTTACAGGATCTAATAAATGGCAATGGGAAATCCGATAAAAACCCTCTCTCACTCAGTTTCAACTGATGACTGACATAAATAAGAAAAAAAACTATAGCAGGCGCAGCACATCCGAATTTTGCTTTATTTTTCTCATACAAAAATTCATGATAAATTAAGTTTAAGTAAAAATGATACAAGCAAATGTGTAGGTGGGCCAAACATTTATTCTCTTGAGAACTCTGATCATAAAATAGTAGAAATTGGGTAAAAAAATAATTTATCATACACCTTTAAAAGAAATTATGTATTTATTTAAATTTATCATGTTAGAATACAATATTTGTGCCGCTAAAAATTAAAAATTATTTATCAATGGAATTTTAAGATTAAAAAAAACTTACTCTAATAACCCGTCTTATTCCCAAATTAAGAAGATTATTAAAATGAACTTACGGAATTTTATAGATATAATACTTCTAATTCTACCTTCAAACTTTTCAAAATTATTATCCAATTTAATCCACTATTCGTCTGGAATTTAAACCCTCACCAATATTCTATTAGAACTTATTACATACACCATAACCTTGAGACTTCATTGTAACTTATAAGCATTACTTAATTCACAAATCCTTATTAACGCAAATATCTGACCTCATTCTTGCAATATTAAATAAAAGGCCTTTATAATTTAACCCCATGACATTCATAAATGACCTCAATAAGATTCTTAAAGAGCTCCCAATAGATTTTTCGCTATTATTTACCACCAGCAGTTATAATTTGACTACAGTCGCACCATTCGTGACGTATACTCAGAGGTCTCATTCGTTTCCTCAAGTTGAATAAAAGAGAAAGTCCTTTTCATCCTTAAATGTTAGTCTCCGCTAGAGTGTATGTCACATTATGGAATTCAGGAAAATGATTTTTTCATCTGAGTCTCAAAAGGTGGGTTGGGACCCCCAGGGGGGTCGCGAGAAGTGGAAGAAAAGTTAAAAGAAAATTAATTTATTGATGTAGTTTTCATTAAAAAAAGGGTACACATAAAGCTTTTAATACACATACAAGTTGTTTTTTGTGTTCTATTAGTTAATGGGATACATGAGCTTGTTTGGAATTAACAAATTTTTTAATGTCTGGAATGAGCATTGCAACGCACAAAACAACGACATTTTCCAGTGTCAAACGATTTCTTGATTTTGTTTTTAAATTTTGCATTATGGAGAATCCTTGTTCACAGTTGTAATGCGTAGAAAATGGCATCGGAGTTTTTAATGCTGTTGGGGACAATTCGGGGTATTCCTTTTTAATATGAAGCGTCAGCCTTATAAACCAGATAATATCCTTCGAGCTGAAGGGTCAATTTTGCTTGATCGGTATATTGCTCGGCTACAAGCCCAAACTTCACAGGTTCGTACCGCGACTTTCACTAGCTACATTGGTAACCTTGACAACGCAACCTTCCGCAAAGTCGTGGCGCCATCGACCAGCCAACAAAACCGTCGCTAACTCAACGCATCAAAGCCGTCTCTTACTCGATGCACCAAAGCCGTTGCTAACTCGACGAACCAACGAACTCGCATGCTCGCCATACGCTTGAAGCTTTCAAAATCTTTCGTCTCTCGTTGAACTCACTGGTGGGGGAGTACTGTAGCGTCAGCCTTATAGGCCAGATAATATCCTTCGAGCTGAAGGGTCCCTTTTGCTTGATCGGTATATTACTCGGCTACAGGTTAAAACGTCGCAGGTTCGTACCGCTACCTTCACTAGCTACAAATACGTATCCAAAATGTGTCGATATAAGTTTTGTTAAAAGTTACTTTAGCTGACTGATCAATTGAAATCTCTATCATTTGACATGATGACGGGCACTTAGCTCAGCTTTTGCTATGGATTGATCACTGAACGTATTGACTATCCACTCAACCCCACTGGTATCTTTAACTGGAATGTCTAAACTTTAGACAGAGTTAAAACTTTGGGGGGGGGATGCCAAAATACTTAGTCTAAAAAGGGGGTCGCAATGTCTTAAATTTTGAGAATCCCTGCTCTAAGGCGCGCGTCTCTGATTCATATGGAATATCAGTAATTGAAAACCTTCCAAAATTTCTCTAAATTTATTTACATGATGTTATATTTATTCGGAAAATTATTTTCAATTATGTAATGTTATTCAAAATTATGTTCAAGTATTGTAATCTTTAAAAAAATTTGAAACTTGGAAGTTTCATGAATTTCCACAATTCAGACAATAGAAAAATAGATTTTTGGCATTATATCTATCCGTTTGTTTTTGAATACAATTATTAAAAAATTCGTTGAGATTGACGGATGAAAGAAAAAATGTGTGTATTTTAATTATATTTTGAACAAAATCCATTAAGAGAAAGCCTGTTTGTCTTGTTATTGAACAAAGGTGAAATCGATACCTTCAGAACGTAAGCAGGAATACAAATGAAATTACTGAAATAGTTTTAGCATTTAAAACAGATATTTTTCGATAAAATTTGGAACCAAGTTTATCGGCATGCATTTTGGCTTAAATGTTAAATTGAATAATTTAAAGAAATACGGCGTAAGGTTTTGTGACTACAACTATATTAACTTGCCACATTCTGGTGATAATTAATAACAAAACAAATAATGTATATAAAAATTTAAGTTAATTTCGACTTTAATGAACAAAAATTTTTTTTATTTTAGTTACTTTTTAATAAAATAAATACAATTAATATAAATAATTTATCCAAATAATATTGATTTTCGCAAGAACTAAACTCGCATTCTTCACCTTCACGTACAAAATTCTGAAATTCTTGCCTTTTACTGATTAAACTACTGCCTGTTCAACACCAATTGGGGCAAGGCAAATGTAAAAATTTCCTACACCAATTGAGGTAACGCAATACAAATTTGAAATTTTTAATTTAATTTATTTTGTTTCATTTTAATTCAAAAATTCTTCAAAATGCCTCCGAATAATCGATTCATTAACGATGTTTAATTTTAAATGCATCACACACTAAGAAAATAAACATAAACGTTTGAAATAATCGTTCAAAATCATGTCAAGCCTAACCTCATTAGCATGGGGGGAAAACAAACTAATTTCTAATTCCTTTGGCGGTGAAGAAATGAATATTTTTAGCGGAAAAATCTAAGTTAGTGTTTAATTTATAAAATATTAACCAACGTAATGAATTAATATTTGAAAAAAAAAACTGTATTATATTATTTAAAAAATTAACAACCTTAATGAATTAATATTTGAAAAACACTGTATTAATACCATATAAAAATTAACAACCCTAATGAATTAATATTTGAAAAAAAACCGTATTAACGCAAATTGTCATCACAACAAGTCTTTTTTAAAAATGTGTTTGAACTTGAGTGGGTGAAGGAATTGAAAAATGGCTTCCACTCTATATATTCCTACAATCAATTCGGTAAATATACTTGATTCCTGTATATCCAAATGCCTATATTTCATAATAGTTTATTACCATTGTCATGCACGCATTTATAACCTTCCCCAAGGTCGATATTTTACTAGAGAAGAGAGTAACAAAGCTAAAATTAGAGAATTTGCAAGAAAATTACTTGGAGATTATTCCTATTCATTTCCTACTAAATATGAATAAGAATGTTTAGAGAGACAAAGAGAGAATAAAAAGAGTTAATTGACTTAATTAAAGAATTAAAAGAGAAAAATAAAATAAATTAGCACGAAGAGAAAATATTACATTCAGCAAAAAATTTGAACTCTTGATTTCAGCTAATTTCTAGATTTTAAACCTCTCTAGCTCTGGGAAGTCTATTTTTAAAATTATGTCTGTCTATACGTCTCTATTTTTCTCTGACTCCGGACAGGATGACTCAGAAGAGCTTTGAGTGAAATCAGTGGAATTCAATATGTTGAGTTTACTTCAACTTTGAAGATTTCTGCCGAATATTGATCGAAATCCATTCAAAGGAAATATGTTTATCTACTTGTCTGAAAAATAGTGAACTCTATAATAAAAAACATAAAAAGTTGTATAGATAAACTTTGATATAGATATTCAAAATATAATATGTAGATTATCTTTAAATTTTCAATGGAATTAATCACAGTACTGTCTGTCTATAGATTTATACTTTTGAATGTATGTAAATATGATAACTCAAAAACGTTAAAAACTTAGTGGAGTAAAATATGTTTTTTTGCCTAGATTTCTATCTAACTTTGAACTAAATTACTCAAAAGTTGCTCACCTGTTTTTTTTTAAATTTTGGCTACCTTATGAGAGAAAAAATTAAAAAAAGGAAATAGTGATGTATACCAATTACAGTTAATTGCAAATCTTGGTGTGACAGGAGAGAGCATCACCCCCTTTTCGCCAAGGATATTTAGCGCCGAATATGGCAACCCGATGTTCCCGTTAGAGGATAACTTCCTCCGGGAGATAAGATGGAAGAGAGCGGGGAATTGGCGATTTTGAAAAAGGCGCCAAGGGGGTGATGTTCTCTACGGATAAACCGCAAATCTTAATTATGTTTTAAATAAAATTCATCAAAGAGTAATCATTCTGTGCTTTTTTCATGTAGTTGTTAACTAATAAAAGGACTGAAATTTGATACGTATCCTAATTACTAAGATTTTAATTATTGCTAAATTTTAATTATAGTCGGGTAACCCCCCCATCTAAAATGAATATTCGGGTTTCTTTATTTTGCTTTGACAAATAATCTCTCATGTATGGGGTAGTAAAAATGGAAACTGAAATAATAAGGGCTTGGACAGACTTATATAGAGTTCTCTAATTTTACGCGATTAGAAGTCAGATCAGAATAATAATTTTATTGATCAGTATGCAAAGAAATTTCGGGAAGACCTTTCTTTTCTTCTGTACAGCCTACCACCCCGCCACCACTGAACGTAGAAGTATCAACAGGATTTGTTGTGGCCGACTGTGGCCATTAGCAATGTCCATCCTTATATTGACTGAATCTGTCAAACTGATATTCTCTTCGAGATAATTGACCCCAAAGTGGTCAAATACTGACCACCTCCTCCTCTACGAACTTTCAAACAGTTGACAAAAAACTGACAATTTTTGACATCATGTCCTTCAGAATCCCAAGATTACTTGGAACCATCAGTACTGAACTCAAGTCATTATTTTCAACTTGCAGATGTTTTCTATGATCGAAGATTTCTGTGCATTCCTTTAAATAGTGGTAAACAGTACCGATTCCTCCCCAAATTTATTTATTTGAATGCCCTTTTCTAAATTATTTTGGTAAGACCATTAACAATTACTGAACACACATTTATAGTTGCAAATTTTTATATGTGATTGATTTTTTTAAAATTATTTCGTAAACATTTAATTTTAATTTCTCAAAGTAAAGGGACTGTTCCTTTATGCTGGAACATGCTATAAATACTCATAAAAATATCAATAATGTACATAAAATATTCACTAGTTTTTGAATTTTATTATATTTTATAAAAACTTCAAAATTTTAGTTTTATGGGCAAATAATATGTTTATTATATTTTAATATTAATTCCTAATTTACTGTTATAAACATTTTGGGAGTTCTTAAATAATTTGAAATTATTTGGCACATACTTGTTAGCAAGTAGCATCAATTATATGAAATCTTAATTCAATTAAAAGAATACATAAACCAATATTCAAATCCGGAATACTAGACTAAGATTTTGTCATCAAGAAACGACAAAAGAAGAAAATTTCAAAACTTGCACTCCAGTAAGTAAGTACAGAATAGAGTCGCAAAATTTTTATTTACAAACATTGAATAAAGGTATCAAGAAAAGAAAAACCGAAAAATAAAGCATCTAAAATTTAAGGCATTCAATTTAAGCTTTCCTTTTATAGCTGTGAAAAGAAAGGAAAAAGGTAAACAATAAAAGTAATTGGCTATTTCGCCTATTTGCAGAGGCGAGAGAATACGCGTTTGTTACACTCTTCGCCCTTGAAAAAGAGTTACAGGAAATTACCAGGAAACACGGCCTTGCCTTAAAAGTTCTCGCGAATATTTTGCGAAAAAATAAACGCGTTTCAGGAAAATTTAAAAACGAAAAATAGTAGAGGGGGAGGATTACTTTCTTATTTTTTTTTCTTTTCTGGAACCTCACATTTAAAGCGCGAAATTAAATTAACTTCTGGCTTTAAGGAACCGACGGCCAAAAATAAAAGAAAAAAATTCAAAGCGAGTGAAAATCGTTTGTTGTAAAAGGCGAGACAACTCAGTACTAGTCAAAAAATCATTTCGAAAAGCTGAAAAGTATGTAGATGGTAAAAATGAAAAATGAAAAGCCTAAAAGGTGCTTACTGCTGGCAGAAAACGGATTAGTTGTGTTTGGGCTTTATTAAGTTAAAAATTCAAAATAAAGATGAAATATTTTTTAAAAAGTAGAGAAATGTTGCCTTTTCTCTGTCATTTATATGTGTAGTAGAATTACTTCCTTTCTTTAAATTCGATTCATTTCTCAATTGATTTTATTTCGTTATAAAAAATTTAAAGAAAGTTTAATAAAATTAATTACAAATTTATTTTTAAATGTCATTTATAAAAGTAAGATGATAGTTATAATATTTGTGCATAGAAAAAAATTATAAAATGTTTTTATTTGTGCTATTCTGTACTGTTTGAATTCAAAATATCTATTTATTTTCTATAGGTGCTGATATATTTTTTTCACTGACTGTTGTGCAAATCAGTTGAATATAAAATATGTTCGATATTCTTGATTTTCACAATTTAATAAAGAGGCATTTTTCTTCCAAGGACATGAATAGCTTCCACAAAGTTTTCATCCATTTATCATCTTTTAAATATCTTCTTTTTATTTTCATCTACGAAAACTATACTTGAATATCTCATATGGTCCTACATGAGTAAATTCCTTCATTCTCGCATATGAAGAAATCTGGAATTATGCTCATGCAATAATAGTTTAAAAGAATTTTTTCCAATACAGAACGTAAGTACTATCTTTACATATATAGGCCAAATTAT